>JAUEKZ010179937.1:10000-12500 GCA_031471865.1 Melibe leonina | reverse complement strand
CCCACCCCCACCTTATCTACTGTCCATACCACCCACCCCCATCCCATGCCCATCTCACAACCACCACTCCCCCCCCCCCACACACACACACCACACAATGCAGGCCTGGCTCTCTGGCCAGACATGGAGGAAGGGTGGCCCCATTTTCGAACGGTACGGGTAACTCCTAGCCCCATTCCCGAACAGATAATCAGGCTTTTGGCATATGTCCGTTCAATGAAATCTGATTCATCTGGTATAAGAACACGTAGATTTTAAAGATTTTGCATATAATTCAGTAGGGTTAGAATCAGACTTCGCAGTGAAAGGGTTAAGCTTTCGGCAGTTGTGTGTCAACACCAGGATACCGCCAGTCTGATTGCCAGGGCTCCAGAACTGACGTTGCCGGGTTTATGCCATGTGTTTTTGAATTGGCCGAACCCCCCCCCCCCCCCCTCCGAACCCTGCTTACTGTTTGACCAGCAAAAACTCTTTGGATCGGTTTGTAAACATGTTATCATTAAATTAATTGTTGGGGGATGCGTGGGAGGGGAGGGGGGAGGGGTTATGGGTTTTGAGGGAGGAACACAGAATGGACAATGGGCATTAAATTGTAGTGGACAAGTCTTGATCCTCACACCACACAGGGATCAACATATTGCATGCTGTGGCTTGTGCCTGGCACACTTCTTCACATTGTCCTTCAGTCTGTGGCTTCTCTGTTGGCGGGGGACTTTGGCGGGATTGGGATTTGTGTTTCGGAGTTTTTAAAGGATTTTTTTCAATGCTTTTGTTTGGCTTCGACGACGTTTATTGTTGGGTGTGTGTGTGTGTGCACGCGCGCATGTGTGTGTGTGTGTGTGCGTGTATGTGTGTGTGTGTGCACGTGTGTGCGTGTGTATGTGTGTATTTGTGCTTTGTTTTTTTGTTTTTTTGTTTTTTTCTTTTTTTCTTTTACAAATAATGCTAAGGACATTGAGTTGTTTCTAATCCTTCCCTGACGACAGCAGTAAATTGCAGGTCACCAATTAGTCATCCCCAGCACTTTGAATTCTATTGACTACGTACAACCTGTAGTAATGCCTGTGAAAAATAGGGTTGCAGAAATCTGGTTGCATTGTCGCCATTGGCCCAGTCAGTAGAGCATCTTTGTCAATACCGTGGAATAAAGGGTTCAAATCCTGATAAAGACCTTTGGTCGAAACGTCGCTTTTATGTTTGTCTTGCTTTGTCTTTGTCCTACTATACTGGCCTGTTAATCACTCCCTTTGTTTCACCTACGATTTGTCTCAGTAAGCAGAGCGTCCTTTTTCGTATCGTTTCAGTTTCATACACAACATTGCACTAGCCACTGTTTGCTACAGGCTCGATATTACTTTAATAGTGTTAAAACCGGTTGGCCCGGTGTCAGTCAGTATACCGTGACTGAGTGAAAATATTCTAGTAGTGAGTGAGCTTTCATTACACCTTTAAATGGAGCACTTAAATTGTCTCAATTTGTGTTCTATAATATATTTATTGGGTTTAAAAATATAATTACTATAAGAGTGTAAGATAAGCAGGCAGCCACGAATCCAACCAAACTCTGAGGGAACGGACAGCTCAAGTTGTTAGCTCGCGCTGTCCGTGATGCCGGCCAGGCAATGGGTGCCGTAGCTGGGTCCCGGGTTCGAACCCCACTCTGGTCAATTTTTCTGTTTTTTTCTGTTTTTCTGTTTCTCCATTTTTCTGCTTTGCTTGGCTTTGTCTCGTTTCTTCACTGCATACTCTCTCAAGTTTGTCTCAGTTCTTGTGATTCCCAGTGCTTGCTCTCCACTTGACTGTCATTACTATATCCCAAGTTTGACTCATTTCTTGTGATTCCCAGTGCTTGCTCCCCACTTTACTGTCATTACTATATCCCAAGTTTGACTAATTTCTTGTGATTCCCAGTGCTTGCTCCTCACCTTACTGTCATTACTATATCCCAAGTTTGACTCATTTCTTGTGATTCCCAGTGCTTGCTCCTCACCTTACTGTCATTACTATATCCCAAGTTTGACTACTCATTTCTTGTGATTCCCAGTGCTTGCTCCCCACCTTACTGTCATTACTATATCCCAAGTTTGTCTCATTTCTTGTGATTCCCAGTGCTTGCTCCTCACCTTACTGTCATTACTATATCCCAAGTTTGTCTCATTTCTTGTGATTCCCAGTGCTTGCTCCTTACCTTACTGTCATTACTATATCCCAAGTTTGACTCATTTCTTGTGATTCCCAGTGCTTGCTCCCCACCTTACTGTCATAATACAAAATCTGAGGGCCGGATCAAAATGTGCCCTCGTCCTTGCCTTCCACGACAAGCGCCAACATCTGGCGCCACGTTGCCTCTGTTGACCGTCGACCGACACCCTTTGCGTGACCTGTGGTCAGTGGCCTCAGACTGGCCTTTGACAGGGCTGATCGCGGATGCCCTCACCCCCCTCCCCCCGCCCCACCCCGACCCCGGACCGTTATGTATTATGAATGGACAATGGGTGGA
>JAUEKZ010179937.1:0-2500 GCA_031471865.1 Melibe leonina | reverse complement strand
GCCGTCGTTCAGGTGAGTTTCACATCAACCTGCCTCCCACTCACACTCAGGTGAACACGGCCACCGAATCCCGTAGGGTTGCACGAGCCGTGACTGGTTGCTTTTATTTTTTATTAATTAACCAGAGGGTGAAACGGAGGAGGCAATTTCCGACTAAACACCCAAACACAAAAATAATAGCCAGGTAAAATCAAAAATGTCTTAGCCAATTTGTTTTTCTGTGTTCGTTTTTATGTGTGTGTATTATATGATAGGAAGAGAGAGGCAGGGAGAGACAAAAAGTATTTATATATGATACAGACGTGGGAGAGAGGGAGAGAGAGAGGGGAGAGGGGGAGAGATAGTGATTATGTGCGTATGTTGTGATAGAGAGATAGATAGATGTATACACACATGCATACAGAGAGAGAGAGAAAGAGAAAGAGAGACAGAGAGAGATAGTGATCATGTGCGTATGGTGTGATAGAGAGATAGATATACACACATGCATACAGAGATAGAGAAAGAGAGAGAGAGAGAGAGAGAGAGAGAGAGAAGTGGTTTGCAGGGTGAGAAGTCTGGCAAAAGGCACAAAGGTGAACATCAAGCAGAGAGAATGAAACAGTGAAGGAATATTAACCCTTTCACTGCTAAGGCCACCAAAATCCTCAAAACTTGCCTGTTCTTATACCAGATTAATCAGATTTCAGTGAACTGACATATGCCGAAAGTCTAATTATCAGGCTTTTGGCATGTCAGTTCACTGAAATCTGATTGTTCTTATATAAGAACACGTATATTTTTAAGATTTTATATGTAAGTCTGTTTGGCTTGAATCACACCTACCTCGCAGTGAAAGGGTTAAGGGTGGGTGATGGATGTTTGTCAAAGTGGTGGGTTGCCTCCCTTCCCCCTCCCAGCCAGAGTTGCTGCCAACACTCAATAACATTCTTCTATTATTATTACTATTGATTGAGTCAGGCTGGAATTGCCTCAATTTTAGGCGCCTCCTCCTCCTCCTTCCTACTCTTCCTCCTCCTCCATCCTCCTCTTCCTCCTCCTCAATCCTCCTCTTCCATCGTCCTGAGTGTTTTGAACTCGGAAATGAGGAGGGTGGTAGTAATGTAATTGAGGAGAAAATGGAGTGGGCGATAGAGAGAGAGAGAGACACACACACACACACACACACACACACACAGAAAGAGAGCAAGAGGGCGCAGAGAGAGAGAGAGAGAGAGCAGAGAGAGAGAGAGAGCACAGAGAGAGAGATAGAGCACAGAGAGAGAGAGAGAGAGCGCGCAGAGAGAGAGAGCAGAGAGAGAGAGGGCACAGAGAGAGAGAGCACAGAGAGAGAGAAAGCGATATGGCACAGAGAGAGATAGAGAGAGAGAGAGATGGATGTAATGGCATATTGAGGATGGCACCTTGTACATCATTCCACCAGCAGTCTTCCTGTCAGGTTGGTTTGGTTTGGTGGTTGGGTTTTTTGGGGTTTTTTTTTTATTTATTTATTTGGGGGAGGGGGGTGGGGATGGGGTTGTTGCTTTGTGTGGTATAATGTGTGTGTGTGACATACTTCAATAAACACCTAATGCGTTCAAAGAGGTGTGTTGGGATGTTCAGCCTCTGCCTCACGGGTCATAGGGTTCAAAAGTCATAGGGTCATAGGGTGCATCTACGTACTCACGTTGACACGGATGGGCTAACACAGGAATGCCAGACTTCTTCTCACAAGTTGTATCACCTTCCACTCCTGAATCATTGGAATATCGATTGAATTGATTCACTCCCTCAACCTCAAGCCCAACCACTTCAAAGGGGGGGGGGGGTGGAGTCTCTTCATGTGTGCATTACGTGTTGGTACGTCGTTTGACGTGGCGGTAGGCCAGGGGTTCGAATCCTGGCCTCATCAAACCTCAGACTTAACCCTTTCACAGCCAGGTGTAATTCTAGCTCAACTGAAATAAGCAAAATCTTGAAAATGCACCTGTTCCTATACTGAAATTCAGGCTTTTGGCATATTATGTCTGTTCACTGAAATCTGATTTATCTGGTATAAGAACCGGCAAGTCTTGAAGACATTGTGTCCTTAGCATTGGAAGGGTTAAAATCTACATTGAAGCAGCTGCCCCGCCAGGCGCCCGGCGTTTTGGGAACAGTGCTACTAATGCCTGGTTTTAACACATCCACTGTTCTGTTACTGGGTGAGATATTCCACAGTGATGCTATTTACCTCCAATGGGAGGAATTCCTCCTTTTTTTATGACATTTTCTCCTCTTTACAACTTATTTGGTTTCTTTTGATCGTCTTCTTTGTCCCTGCTATAAATCTGGCTATTTTCCTCCTTTTTCGTCTTCTTTGTCTCTATAATAAATGTGGCTATTTTCCTCCTTTTTGGTCTTCTTTGTCTCTTTGGTCTTCTTTGTCTCTATAATAAATCTGGCTTTTTTCCTCCTTTGGTCTTCTTTGTCTCTATAATAAATCTGGCTATTTTCCTCCTTTTTGGTCTTCTTTGTCTCT
>JAUEKZ010179927.1:0-13808 GCA_031471865.1 Melibe leonina | reverse complement strand
AACGTCGCTTGTCTTGTCTTTGTAACAATATAATGGCCTGTTAATCACTCCCTTTGTTTCACCTTCGATAACCACTGACCTAGCGATCCCCTCTCTTTTACACTTTGCAATCATCATATCAACGATTATACAAGCCATCTAATAATGGTAAAAATAATTTTGATGGAAAATGATTATCATGATGATAAATAAGTAGATGATAATGCTGACAAGATGATAAATGATTGGTTGGCCGTGATGATGAAGATGATTATCATGATGATGCTGATGATAATGATGAAGTTGGCGCGTACTGTCTGTTGATAATCCTGGGCATGCACCATCAGGTAGCGCAATGTCATCTATGGCAATATCTCCTTGGTAGCCACGACCTCGAATGCCTTCAATGACCACCTGAAATAGGGATACAGCAATTTTTAAAATTAAACTCACCCAACCCTATCCATGAAAAGCTTAGTATTCAAGAACAAAGGATAATCCTCAACAAAAAGGTTAACCCGTATCAATTTTTACATCAAAACACCCTTTTTTTGTGTTCATGATGGTTTCTGCTGATAAGACCCATCTCTTTAAATGTGATTATCATAAATATTTATCATTTCCTTGTTATTGATGCATTTTAATTTATTGAATAGTTGTCTAGCATGGCTTTAGACCGGTCATCGGTAACTGCGGCTGCTATAACAACTGAACTATGACTAGTCTAGATAAGTCTAGAAATCGGCAAAATTTTCACTACCTAAGTTAATATTTTAGCAAACTCAAGATTTTCTGGAGTGTCTATTATATTTTAGACAGTTTGAGTACATAGCTGTATGATATCTCTAGCCATTCTGAGAGTTTCATGCTTGAGTGGTTGTGGAGTTATGAATATTTTTCTCCAACTGGTGGTTCAAATCCCTGTCCTAAGAAATCTTGAGCAATGGGAATGACATTGTGTCCAAAATGGCTTAGCACGTTAAGGGTTAAACCCTGACAAAAATTTATTCAACTTAAAATCTTACCATCCTCAAAATAAAGAAGAAAATACTGGTAGTAAACCATCTATTCTTTCTGGGAAAGATAAACACCTCTGGGAAATTTCAAGAAAACAACCAGGGTTGTCTTAAGTACATTCTTGAAGTTTTATGAATAAAACTTGGCATCCAATCAGAAGAAGGGTTATATTTTATTCAGGTTAGCACACTTTCTTGTATGTCACTCTGTTCTGGTAAAAAACTGTTAGTTTTTCCTTAATTGAGTGATTAGATAAAACTACGAGATGCCAAATCAAATCCGCAAAAAAGATTAACCTTTCTTTTCTTTAAAACTCAAATTTCATAGAAATCGCTAGATAAATCTCTCCATAAACTACTAAAAAATCGTCCCAACTCTTGTCATAATAGATTAACTTTGAGGCAGCCATGACATAGATTTACGTCTTGCATCATCATCAACTTGATCACATCGCGCGATCTGATTCATCCGTTTGTGACTGGCAAAACAAAGCGAGCCCATTCAACAATGATGTTATTTACCTTTTGTTAGTTTGAGGGGTATTAATTTTAGCTTTGAAAGCCATCATATTTTGTTAATTTAAAAAAGGAGGCGTTATTCTACACCCAAATTGCACATGCGCAGTTCCTTGTTTTCTTTCGCTTTCACATCTCTATATCCGGGAATCGCTTCTCTATCCCTCCATCCCTTAATACTTATTCTAACACTCATAGAGACATTCCAGTAAACGGCCTCACTGGTCTCAAACACATATTTATTCTACTTTCATTTTGTAGATGGTTCACCTGGTAGGAGCCTGTTGGATTGATATTGACAGAGGCTGGTTGCCATCGGGCACCCAAATTGCCGTCCCGTGAAAATATCTGTGTCATGGATGATCCCTGCTTTAGGTAGACGTTGAGTAGGTAGATGTCTGGCCCGTACATGAAAAAGTAGAATTGGAGGCACCTCTGGCCTGCAAGAATATTTGGGCTCAGCAGACGTGCCTTGTCATTAAACTTGGCAGGGTTGGACGTCTCGATGAATGCGTAATATCCCTTGGCTTTTATTTGGATAGAAGGAAAAAAGTACAATTGCTTACAAATGTAAAATTTAATTTTTTTTTCATTCCTAAATAAAATAGTCTATGTTTGATCTTTAAAAACCACACAGACAGTATACGCAAATGAAGATATAAAATTTTAATGAAAAAGAAAAAAGGAAACATGAAAAACAAAGAGGAATCTTCACATAACTATGTAGACAAAAGACGATTTGTATAATGTTTTGTAGGCCTTTTCAACACCAATATACACAGCAGTAAAAGGATGAACAACAATCCCACATCGGTATATACAGTCATAAGAGTTATTGTCCAAGGAAGACAACATAACAAATAATCCATGGTCAGCAATGACCAATGGAGATCATTGATCACTGCTCAGTGTAACACATGTATGGAAAAGGAAATAACATAATGTCTCACCATTTCCAAATGTATGGTCAATGCTAGGTCCAGTTCTATATGAGTCTGTTGCACCTTGAAGACGCTGCCACTTGAAAGTCGTATTTTGCTCAAGGCTCCATTGGCAGAAACCTTGTTCAAAGTTACAGTCGTACGGTGTTGGTTCTTCAAAACAAGCAAATAGTACATAAGTTTCCAAAGTAATCAATATAATCCATGATAAAATAATATTAATCAAGAGCTTTGATAATAAATTTGATAATCTTCATTCTCTTTGAAAAATATTCATTACAATTGTAAACACTCTAATACTGAAATTATGGTAAATTGATATTGAAGTTTTGCATGTTATGGTGTTTAATACTTTTAATAACTTTACTGCTAAATTTTATCACACATATCAATTTAAGTTTTTAAGTTATAACAATCTTACATACTAAAAATATATATATCTATCTATAAAGGAAAATGTGTGTGTGTGTGTAATGACGCCGCCTCCTGGTTACTACAGATCAATTTAGAAACTGAAACTTATGAGTAAAAAATACTTATAAACCACTGAAGTGCAATGAGAAATTAATCAAAAATTGGCTCTTTGAGAGGAGTTGTTAAAGAAAACAAATATATTTTAATCTCACACACCATTAGATTTTTGCTACCATTATAATTTTATTTGTAGAGTGACTGGACGAGGAAGTACAAAACAAAAAAATTACACACCAAAAATTAATGCGTTAAGTCATCATTGGTACCTAATAATAGTACTACATCAAGGGAGCTAATATCTTTGATTGGTACTGCTAATACAGAGGATCAAATGTTTCAAGTTCACCGCTCAGCTTTTTCGCTTTATGCTACCTTCATGTTATAAGAATACAAACAACCAATAGTAGGTGTGTTATTCTACTATCATGTATTCTACATTTCTAGCAAAGCTGTAACGGGGCTGCTAGTATATATAAATATATATATAATAATGATAATGATAATAAAAACTTTATTTGTCCCAAAGTGGAAATCTGTTTACGGTTTGCAATCACAGTCGATATAAACTAAACAATGCAAGGTTAAATGAGTCATTGTAGAAAAGATACGTACTTGTTAAAAAGGATAGATCGATAAATACCTAAATAGAAGTTTGATTATCACAGAGACATTAATGTAGAAATTTATAAATAATGCATATTATTGAAAAGAGGATAAAACAAAAATAAGTGCTTGGACAAAGTATATAATAAAAATTGATCAATTGTTTGTGTTAAAAATTCTGACACTTGATAGTAAAAATGATCTACGATGTCTTTTGCATCTTCTGCGAATAGACAATAAACAGTTTTGATAGTAAAAATGATCTACGATGTCTTTTGCATCTTCTGCGAATAGACAATAAACAGTTACTTCTACTGGACCTTTCAATTAAATTGTTTAAAGGGTGAGACTGGTCATCTAGTATTTTATTTCTCCAATCCCTACCAGGGGTTCCATCTAAAGTCTACCTTGGACCACTTTTTTAAAACACATGTGGACATATTTCACCGATTCAAAACCTACTGTAACAAACACGGGCTGACACTGGCATCGAGACATGTGTTTATGTAAGTGCTCACTTCCAACAATTACAGCCTATTTCAGCCATGCAAGGATCAATGTGACACCTGTGTTGCTTTTGATGCTGGCAACGTATCAGAGGAGAAGTATACAATACTATCAAAAGATTATGCATGGAAAGAAATGGAAGTAGACATTCTTTTCGTCAAAGAGAACAATGGATCAGCTATGGACCTAACAATGGATATCCAAAGGATATCCCTAAAAGCTTCAGCACTTTATAACAAAACAAAACTATGTAGCTAGCGTAGATTAATGAGAAAAGTCTAACGTATCCCTGTTGTAATAATTATGTATCATGGGTAGTGTTTCTGGTTTTTGTTTCATTCTAAGATAGCGAGTCCAGGGTGGCTAGGAGAGATTTACTGTAGAGTGTCACCTTTTAGTTGTCCCTATTATGTTTAGAGTTAGAGATAGTAGTTATGAGATTTATTTTAAAAGGCCAGGAGGTACACTAACTCAATCGTCTAGACACATAAGTTAGGAGAAATTGTTCACTGTGGTGGGAGCCCCTGACATCTAATTAGTATTCTGATTACGTCTGTTGTCTGCTGTGTGTGCAAGGGGAGTTATTTGATGCTGCCCATGTGGTGCCCCTGTGGTGCGCGAGTATGTCACGGTATGGGCTGCGTGAATGGGATTAACAAGAGTGATAGTATTTCTTACCTGGCTAAAGATGTTTTAGTGTTGTTTTTAGGAAGTTTGTGACTGTATTTCCGTTCTGTGAGAGCTGACTAATCTTGGTCCATGGGAATAATAAATTGATTGTGAGGGAGGTGTGTAGTGTGGTATTGGACTGTCTTTGTCTGTGTGGGGTTATATTCAGTGATTTTCTATTCTATATCTCAGTGATGTCTTGAGCTCCATTGCGAGAGGACGTAAGTTCTCGTCCGTCTCTACTCGCAAAGCGACTTGTGTTTGTTTTAGTTTTGTAGCATTCTAATTCAGGTCAGTTGTACACTATTTACATTTACTTACTTTATTTTATGATTATAATATACCTCTGAAGTGTAGACTATTTACATGGGGCTATGTAATTAAGATCATTGAGTGTTGTAAACTACTTTGTCAAGATAGTTAATGCGCATCTCCAAGTTGTGAGATGGATGCAGGGTGCCATATACAGTATGTTATATTAGGCATTAGGTCCATATGTAGACTAGACTATATGGGGCTTTACAGAAGGAGACTCATACCGGATGTTCAGCCCCGCTAGTGCAGGCCATTGGTCCAATGAGAATTTCAAGCAAATCCACTTTTTTTTCTATACATTATATAGATTATAAGTATACAAAGTTCTTGATGCCTTTTTGTTGTTTTCTCATGTAATGAGATGAGTATTTATGCTAGACTGCTAGACCTAGGTAGATCTCGTTTACGGTTGTTTTATGTTATAGGTATGTAATCATAGTCTTTGAATCACACTGTCTCACGCAGAGTGCTCAATTATTACAGATAGGTATTATAGTGGGTAGATCTCTGGGAGTGGACTGGCAGAGAGCAAGGGAATTAATTAGGTAGACTCTAGATCTGTAGAGACACACATCATGATGATACTATCGATTGTTTGAACCATTACTATTCCATTGGTGTGGATGTCAGATAACTATCATGTACCTGTATTTATTAATTTCCTTGATTGTCTCTTTTTGCCAGAATCCACTACTTTTTAAAAATATTTTTTGTTGTTTTTTATTTTTGTAGTCCTTGTATCTCTAGTATTTTATTGAGTTAGCTCCCTTTACCCTATTTTCATTCCCAGTTTATCCATCCATATTAATCCTTTATCTATTTTTATTGAATAAAAGGTTGGTAAAGAAAGTCCTATATACATATACAATTAAACAATGTAAACGAGGCAAACATGCTGCTGCGGTGGTGAATTTGATAACAAAAGTGATGATGATATTGGCAGTTGTGGTTATGATGAAGACATGCATTGAGATAGTGATGATATAATGTGCTAATGAAGTTTATTAGAGATGATAGACAGAGATGATTTGATAATGGAAGTGGCGAGTGTGTGGTTGGTGAGAGCTACTTCTGTTTCTTCTCTTTTGGCTTTACCTATCATCCTGCTTTTTCCAGTGTTCTTTTATCAATTAACATGCATACACAGAAAACTGTTTTGTATCTGTTTGTGCCAGCTCAGTCTTGGTACTGCCTGTTGTCTTGATTAACAGTCTTATGGCAATCCCACATGTTTTACATGATGGTGCCAAACTATAGGGTCACAAAGGACGGTAGAATATCCTGAGTCTCTCTGGACCATAATGCATAATATGGGTATTAGTCATCATCCGTGTGTTCCGCTTTTTGACTGTGAGATGATATCCCCCCCTTGTAAATCATCTTAGATATGTCACCTGTTTTAGATGTGATATTTTCCGCCCTGTAAATAATCTCTAGATATAACACCTTTTATAGAGATCAGATATTTTCCCCCTTTAATCCTCTCTCTGGGAGACGGCTATGGCAGGGTCAAAGTCTGGCTGTTCTTTTAACTAACTTATCTGGGTGCTGATATGACCTTAGCAGTTGAATGAACCCTAATATTCTCAATAAACAAACACACAAACAAAAAATAACACTAGATCTAGTCTCAAACCTAACCGTGTAACTCGCTGTTCCTTAGACTCTTCTTTTGAATTATGCCGTCATCTAATCGGGTGTCTCTCTCACCGTGTAAGTGCGCGACACCAAGTGTTGTATCCTTGTGTCATACTCCAATCGCGTGTGTCTATGACCGTGGAAGTGATTTACAATATTTTATGAGATAACCGTGAAACTAGAAAAAAAATCCCATCTAAATGACCTAATTTATCAGATTTAATTTATCATAAGTACATGAGTAGTAATCAAACTAGACAAATGAAATAAAAAAAAGAACAAAATTATTTTGTTTTCTTCTCCTGAAAAATTCCCAAAAATCCGGTTACACGGTTAGAGAATTTCACAGTCGAATTATATATATAAATGTATGCTTTCCACATTCCATAATTATTCAGAATGACAATTAAGACATCAGAGGATTTATATGCAAAAGGATTGCGGCACTTTATCCTCGACCACAATTCACTGTATTCTCTTCTCTCATTTAAACTTACTTGACGTTGACACAGTTATGTGGGTGGTGCTTGTGGTTGGTGTTGGGGTTGTCAGAACAGGTTGGGCTGTGGTTGGTAGCACTGTTGAGCCAATAGAAAAGACAAATACACGTCACAACAGATGATTAGAAAACCTTTAGTTCAAAATGAATTCATTTCATAATTTTTTTTTAAATATAAAGGGTTTAATCTGAAATTTCACCTGGGTTCAATCTGAAAACAACCCTTAGTCTTAAAAAAAAATGTAATACCCAACTAAGTATTTTTTTAATTAACCTGACTTAGACCACCAGGCACTGGCCTTGATAGTTGAGCATACACAAAACGGCTAACATTAGTAAGAACAATAAAATCAATTGATAGCACGACCCATGTACAGCCAGCTGATGGAAGAGAGATGATACAGGCTTAACCAGAGAAGGGGAGGAATAGGTAGGGCATATGTTTGTTTCCCTGCGTGTGTGGTGGTGATGATTATCAAGATAAATCCCACTGACAGGCACTGCTGTGCCAGTGGGTAGAGCATTTGCTTAAGAAATAGTGATTAAAATCCCTGCTGTGTCAACAGAAAAAAGGCATAGGCAGCGCTGTCGTTGTGTTCTTGTGCTCATAATTATATAGGTCATCTCAACACCGTTGACTCAGTAGGGGTAATGTTTTCTTTGGAACTGGTATGGTGGTAGAGTTTGAATCCTGGCCACAACCTAAAATGTTAAAATCTACACTTTATATTCAAGTTAGTAGCTGTTGTCTGTTGTCCTTTATGGCCCACAGCATAAAAATATTCCTTTCCAAATGGCAATGGAAGAATACTTTAAAGAAGGCGGCAAAATGGACATGGACCGTATACTTACATTTCTCCCAACAGCACTGAAACAAGACTCTAAAAACAAAACTTTTAAAGAGCCAATTTTTCACCAAAACAACAACAGACAACAATCCCTCATTAACTACAATCACAACAAGACCTTACAGAATTAACAGAACTTACACAACTTAAAAACAATGATGCACAGTTTACAGAAAGCGCCCATGCGACTACAAGGCCATTATCTATCTATAAAATGCAATATTGATATTGTGAAGGATATTGTAAAGGATATTCACAGGATCTGAGATTATGATATAAAGGATACTGCATAGATTTTAAAAATGAACAACAAAATATTTCTTTCTAAAATATCTAAAATCAATAAACCAAAGTAAACTTTCAACATTTTTGGTCCAAGTAAAATTGTCAATTTGTAAAGGATCATTTCTAATATTTAATCTATGTTTTAATCAACCAACTGCTAATACAATATTCAATCCATTCAAATGTAAAAAAATAAATCACTATAAAATATCCTTTTTGAGTTTAGAACAGTCTGGCTTACAGGAGCAGACTCCCTGCAAAAATTGGATGTCATCAAGGGCCATATCACTTCCATAACTAGGACCCACAGTTCCTTCCAGGACAACCTAAGACAAATTTTATAAACAAAACAAAATTATGATGATTAAAAATGGTAATAATAATAATAATGACAATATCATCTTCTTCTCTTCTTCCACCAACTAACTGACTAACTTAGCTGGACGAGTATTACTCTCAGGGCGCATTTCAATGTTGTCAACTACAGTCCTCTTAACTGATTTTGTCCATTCACCCGCTGGGAGCGTGGTTTCGTTTTCCACTCTACTCCATTCCCCCACTACAAGCGGGATTTTCATAGCGTTAAAACAAAGTCCTTGTTATCATCCAAACCAAGTTTTATTTGACCCAAACGTTGAGAATAGGTCAAGACTGCTTCCTTTTGACCTAAATAGCGCCAAAACATCATTTACATAGACTAGACCTTTAAAAGACGAACGTTTTTGGTATCAAATTCTTCGCGTTGCTCCTCACTATGAAAACACAACACAAAATGGCTGCCGGGCCTTCGAGAATATGTCGACATAGGCTGCAGAACAAGCCCGTTTATTGTTCTAAACGCTAGATACAGACAATGAAATTGAATCAGAAGAAAGTGATGGTGATGATGAAACAGAATGATAGAGTTGGGCAAGCAAGTTGTTCAAGCGACGACGATAATTCGGCCAGTGAAAATGACCAAAAATGATAATTTTTCCCCGATAATTTTCAATTTTTAATTGCACCCAGTAAAATGGACACAATTGGATTATTTTTCTTGCATTACTTTTCAAAATCATAATGGACACCCTGGAGGGAATATCTTATTATTATTTTGTGACTTTTTCATATT
This sequence comes from Melibe leonina, assembly GCA_031471865.1. Lineage (NCBI taxonomy): Eukaryota > Metazoa > Mollusca > Gastropoda > Nudibranchia > Dendronotidae > Melibe > Melibe leonina. The sequence goes on along the minus strand of JAUEKZ010179927.1, from coordinate 4,407 downwards.
TTAGATCAGCAGTTTGGAGGAAAACTCTGGGTAAATTGATGAGATAGAACTTTTTTTTCTCATTTTTCACTACCTCTACTACCAAATTTATTTTATTTAAACAAATATGAATACTTCTATAGCATTTAGTCCTTGCTTATCATATTTCTCTTTTTCTCCTGATGAATATGATGTATAACATGCTATACTTTAATCCATTCTTAGAGTAGAAAACTTAGAAGCAACTTAGAGTCTATTTTTGCCCCCCAAAAAAAACTCTGGCACAGCACCAAATAAATCCTGGACGGAATCAGTTAAACTTGACCCTTGTCGTGCGCTCGTGCCGTGACCTGCCCATGAACTCCTTATCTATCTGTGTGAGCTTGCCAGGTCATGATAAAATGGTAGCATCCCCTCCGTGCCGTGGATCGTAATGTTTGTTGTTGGTGTGTGCATGTCGGTCATTAAAAACATTGATTACCAAAAACCATTCATATTGTTTATTAGGAACCCGTGATTTTTAAATAGAGCGATGAGGAAAGTTTTCGTAGATGCTCTTTTTTATTATAACTAATTATTTTTTCATTGATATAACCTTGCTTAACATAAAGTTTTGTTTTAATAAAAATTAATAGCCAAACAATTAACTTTTTTCATATTTAGTATCGTAAACACCTTTGTCAATAACACAAGATCAAATACTGCCTATCACGAATCAACTGTTTGAGAGCAATGGGATAGGAGTGGTCAAGTTTGCCTTTTATAATTATTGTTAGCAATAAAAATTGTGTACGAGCGGTTAAAGTTGAAGGTTGAATGACGTAGTCAAGGTACTGTCTGGTTTAGTACTGACCAATACCGTGTCTGGGAAGCCCCAAGCTTTCATCAAAGATCGTAAGGGGTCCTTACCGGGTTTTGCAAAACAATCAAGAAAAAACTCAAATAAATACAAAATAGCAAGGTTTTTAATTAAATTTATACACCTCTTTCTATCTTCTCCACATGGGCCTGACTAACACTGGAAATCACACACACGGCGACCGGGGAGGAGAGAGTGTACAATCGAGCATAAGGGACATTCTCCTCCCTCACTCGTTGTTTGTTACATATCGCACTGATTGGCTTTTCAACAGATGGGTCCTAGCTTAGTGTTGACAATGCCTATTCATTTCCATATCTTTAACAGTCCTCATTGGTAGTGGTTGTTTAGGGGGGATAGAGTGGCGGGTGAGGGAGTGTGTGTGTGTGTGTGTGTGTGTGTGTGTGTGTGTGTATGTGTGCGTGATGTGTGTGTGTGTGCTTTTGTTGTTAGGCCTCTGCACTTATACTGATTGACTTTGCAATAGGAGAGGTGTGTAGTGCGTAGAGAAATTAGTATTGACTCATTGACATGCTGTTTCATTTCCTTTTTGTCTCAGAGTCGATGAGTCACTGCACATCACAAATCTGCAAAAACTTTTTCATTTCAATTTTAGCTTTCCACAGTAGTCAAAGATGTCTAAAAGAAAACACTGTGCATACATAGACCTATCCAAACGAAAAGAAGTTAGCAAGACAGAAATCTGTAAAAAAAACACGGCATCCCAAACTCAACTCCATCTACAATTTTGAAGAGCAGGGAGAGGCTACAGAAAGGCTCAGAAACAAAGGACCTTGATTCCTGACATTGTTGCTCCCTTTGAAAAATAGTGCAAAAATAGCACTTACTATAAATCGAAATGCCTTTAAACTGAAATGGTTTAGGATGTCCCTAAAATTTTGGTTTCAAGAAAATCCACTGTACTTCATACTAGTATTTGTTGAGCCGGTATTAACGAGTAATAATTAGTTACATATCAAGCAGCATTCTTTTGTACTTTATAAATTTTTCTTACCTAAATTTTACAGTGACGATCGCAAACTAAGCAACCATAATTGAGTATAGGTTTTATAAATGTTTTATAGCATTTTTCTTTTATATATTTTGGACAGTTCAATGTGTTACACTTAAGAAAAGCAAGAATGGTATATGCCGTTATATACACTGCATTGTTCTGCTCTTTCCATTGCAGTTTACTCTTAGATATTTTTCATGCTCAATTTCTTTGATCATTTTGTCGTGAATAAAGTATTTTGCTTGTAATGGATTTAATTTTTTTGTTATTTTTAGCACTTGGCATTTTCATGGATGAAATCAATAGCAACAAAGATTTAGTGATAATATTAACAACAATGATACTATAGACAAACCCATTCTATTTCATGTTTTCAGCAACAACAAATGAACCCTTGTTACATTTCCGCTCCAAATGACACCATCATTAAGCAATGTTGTGTATATCTACAATGCTGGCATTGTTGTGAGTATTTTGATTAAGCCTATACCAATTCATACTAAACTTTGGCAGGAACTTTTGACCTACCTGATAGTCAGAGGTTGAGTTGACAGTTACTCTGCCCATCTGCCATCCCTGACCTTGGTTGCCAGATAGAGACCATAGCAAATTTGGGGTACCCAGCACACTGCTTGAGAAGGATTTCTGGGTAAAGACGTTGAGGGTGCCCATGCTGGAGCCATACATGTTGTAGTAGAACTGCAGGCATTGAGTCTAGCAAGGGAAATAGTATAAAGAAATATGCAAAATAAATAATGCAGCACTTACATCATTGGTTGTTGCTTGTTTAAATCCCTTTTTCAACAAATGTAGGTATCTCTGTATACATGTCAGATATCATTATCATCATTATTATCATTATTATCATTTTAAAAACAATAATACTAATTATAATGATAATATAAACTTTATTTGTTCCAAAGGGGAAATTCTGTTTATAGTTGTCATCACAGTCGTATTGGGTATAAATAATGCATGGTAAAAAAAGCCTTTATAGAATAGATAAATATTTGTTAAAAAAGATAGTTAGATAAATACCTAAAAAGAAATTCAATTATCAAAGATACATTAATGTAGAAATTCATAAATAATGTATATTATGGAAAAGCCAATAAAACAATAATAAAAGCTTGGACAAAGTATGAAATAGAAGTGATCAATTGTTTGTGTTGAAAATTCTGACACACACATCATTTTCATCATGATGATCAGATGCCTCCTTCTCTAATAAGTCCAGTTTTGGCTCTTCATCACCCTTTCAATACAGAGACCTCTTCCATGTCTCCATTGGTCTTCCTCTTTTTCAGTTTCTTTGCATCCATCCTGAGGACATGACCAGTCCATGTACACTTCCTTTTTTGTATCACCCTTGACAATTGCTTCAATGAAGTTCTGAGCATTATTTTCATTTGATATAGTGTTTGGCCAGAATATCCTGAGAATTTTCCTTAGACACTTGTTTTGGTTGATAAGGTTTTCCAAGATTCTGCTCCATAAAAAAGTACAGAGAGTACATTTGATTTGTAAAATATCAATTTTGTCTTTAATGAGATTTTCCTAGATCAGATACTATTTAAACTTCCAAAAGTTTTACTAACTTTGAATATTCATTCTACAACTTCATCCTCAGAGTTTCCATTCGGCGTAATTTTGCTGCCTCTCAAGTGAATGCCTATACATCTTAAATTACATTGTTTTCAAACTTGACAGAATCTATTATTCAACCTCATTGTTTTTGTTTTTTCCGTATTTATTCATAGGTCAAACTTCTGGACAATGTAACGCATATTTCTTGTTTGTCTGCATTGTTATGTGAAAGGAGCACAATGTCATCTGCAAAGTCGAGATCCTCTATAATACTTCAGTGAATGTCCACCATAAGCCAGTTTTCCTATTTCAAACAGATTCTTTCATGATCCAATTAATAGTACGGGAAAATAAAAACATATCAATAATAGTAACAAGAATTGACATGTCCATGACTTTTGATATCATCAAAAGAAGGAAAATTCTAGACATCCTAGAAGATCTAATTGACAAAGATGAGCTCAGAATAATCTGATTCCTACTCAGCAACACAAAAATACAACCAAGGATATACAGGGCCACAAAACAGATTCAATTCAAAAGTAATATCGGTATCCTTCAAGAAGACAGTTTGAGCCTGATTCTGTTCACAATCTACTTAGAACAAGCTTTGAAAGGAATAGCAGATATAGACACCATACAAAACATCCTCATAAAATATAACCAAGTCAACACAAGTAAAACCAAACTTACAACAATATCCAAGAACAAAGAGGATTAGAAAAATCCAAGAAAGTTGGCTCACAAATGGTAGACACGGAGGATGTAGAAAAATGAAAACAATTATCAAACACCGCACATAGTGAACTCACCAATGTCTGGATTAGAGGTGACAAAATAAAACAATGTACAAAGCTAAAACTATACCATGCTCATAAAATATAACCAAGAGGTATTTTGAGAGCAACAACTTGAAGAATGTATGGGAGGGTTTGAGCTTGATGAGTGGCCGTAGTAAGAAAACAAA
>JAUEKZ010179916.1:0-13809 GCA_031471865.1 Melibe leonina | reverse complement strand
TCTCTCTCTCTCTCTCTCTCTCTCTCTCTCTCTCTCTCTCTCTCTCTCTCTCTCTCTCTCTCTCTCTCTATGTCTCAATCACTATCTCTCTTTTTCTCTCTCCCCCTGTCTCGATCTCTATCTCTCTCTCTCTATCTCTCTCTGTATTACCATGGCATATGGCACATACGCTGCATTTTTCAAACCATCTGCCATCCTTACATAATCTTTATTTTAATTTGACACTGTCTGCCTGCCTCACATTTGCCTTGCCTCAGCTGTTTATGAAAGTCTTAGATTTATATTAGTAATAGTAGAACTTTACCCCCTCTCTTTTCATGTCGTTTTCTCTTTCTCTCTCCTCTCTCACTCAAATCCCCCCCTCCCCCATTTTCCTTTGCTTTTTATTTACAAAAAAATTATTGAAATTCTGGATGTTCTCCTCTCTCCCTCTCTCCCTCTCCCTCCCTCTCCCCTCTCTCACTCTCTGTCTCTCCTTCTCTGTCTCACTCTCTCTCTATCTCTCTCTCCCTCCTTCTCTCTGTCTGTCTCTCCCTCTCTCTCTCTCTCTCTCTCTATCTATCTCTAAATCTTTAACTCCACCCTCTTTCTTCCTTTATATATATTATGGAAAGAAACGTGACGTCTTACTCTGGGAAACTGGGGGGAAAAATGGTTATTACTTAATAGGCATTACTTCTTGATGATTGACTGAGTATTTTTCCATCCAACTCAACTTTCCCCCATTCCCCCATCCCTCCCTCCCTCCCTCCCTCCCTCCCCCGCTTCTACCCACTCCCACCACCTTCTCTCCCCCCCCCCCCCTCCACACACACACACACACGCACCCCAACACCCACAGCTGTTTGTGCGAGCCTTTGCCCCGGACGGCAGTTCCAAAAGCATTCTGGTGGATGAGAAGATGACGGTGGCCCAGGTATGCAGTCAGCTGGCGGACAAGAACCACAAGAAGCTCAACCACTGCCTCTGTGTGGTGGAGTACATGCCAGAGCTGCTTATGGGTACGGATAGACTTTCCCCTTTAATTCTCTTTCTTTTCATCTTACCTGATAGAAGAAGTGTTAAAAGTTACAGCCTACTGGCACATGAAGCCGGAGCTTATATGGGGTTCTGTAGCGTAAAGTGGACAAATGACAATGGTTGCCACCCTCCGGATAGGACACCGGTCTATTGCAGATTACTTTCCCCCATCCAAATTGTGAATTGGCACCCATTTTACGAAAAGCTGAGGTGGCACTGGTAGGAATTGAAATAGGATAGTGGATAGTAAAACTGAAAACTAAAACTAGCCCTTTTTAAAAATTTAAATCTTGGTTTTGATCAAAGAAACCTCAAGGTCCTTTTAATCAATGACAACATGTTCCACGGTTGTTCCACAGAACGTATCCTGGAAGACCACGACTCCCTGGTAGAGTCCATGGTGATGTGGACTAGGGATTCCAAGAACAAGATCATGTTCCAAGAAAGAATGGACAAGTACGATCTGTTCAGGAACCCCGAAGTAAGTGGTTTGTGCTTGTGCTTGTGCTTGGGTTTGTCATTATTTATCCAGATTCTGCCACTCTCCTGGATGTGTTTTTTCTAACTTCCAGAGCTCTATATTATGGGTATATTAAAATGTCTTTGTCAAGAGCCTCAAGTATGGTGTAAAGAGATATGATATGATTTCTGTATGAAAGTCAGGACTAGCCATCTTTGCCTATTTATAATTTTTGTGGGTTTTTGGGTTTTTTGGGGGGGATAATAGGTAATAATTAGTAACAATGTTCTCTCAACAAGATAAAAATGAAACTTCCAATTCTTGGATTAAAATTTGTGATGTGTCTCACAAGTTTGTTCTTGTTGAAATGTACTAGCTTACAAATGAAATTGTGTATTCTTTTACTTTTTGAGAAATTATCATTATATCCATGTGTGTCCCTTTCAGAAATACTTGCTGAATCCCTGTACAACTAAGAGTCCTGCCACCCTCTCCCCCCAACAGAAAGACAGACTGATACAGGTAGGCTGTTATGTTGGCCCTGCTCAGTGTATATATAAAAGTTAAAGTTAAAATGGAGGCTTATATAGCGCCGATTTTAATGAGTGCTCATTTAGCTTCACACTTTTCACTTTCCTGGCCAACAGCAAACATTGAGACAGATAGGACAAGACAAGCACCTGTTAGGCGTGTTGCAATTTGTTTGCGGGACAAAGACACTGCTGAATGGAGGGCCAGGCACCCATTTTAATGCTGGGTCGACTGATGTTTTCTGGTCCCGGAAAAAATTCCGCCTCTGAAGGGGATTGAACCCGGGACGTTCAACACAACAGTCTGATGCTCTACCCACTGAGCTATTGTGCCCCTGAAAAATTGGCTAGGATAATATAAATAGTGTCCCAATTTGCTGGGCAAGGATTATACAAATAGTGTCCCAATTTGCTGGGCAAGGATTATACAAATAGTGTCCCAATTTGCTGATAAATTCAAGCACACATAAACACTGTTGTGTAATTTTTTACCTTCATTTCAATATAGTCTACATTAGAGGTTTTATTTGATAAAACAATCACTTTCTCTTTGTTTGTATTTATGCGGATCATCTATAGTTTGTTGAAATTCACCTTAAGGTTGTGCATGTCCTTGGTTTTCTTCACCAGGTTTTCTTAATCCGTTTTGAATTTTCTTTCCTACAGGAATTTTTTGGTGACAACAGCGCCTGTGTGCCCCCCATGGAAGGTGCTTTGTATCTGAAGTCGGACGGGAAAAAGGCCTGGAAGAAGTTCTTCTTTGTGCTTCGAGGCATGGGGCTGTTCTACAACCCTAAAGGAAAGGCCAGCAAGGTGAAAAGAAAAAAGCCTTTAGAAATATTTGATCTACTATTGGTATATTACTGTGGTTTTAAAGTTTTCACAATCTTCAACTCATTTGAACAGAGTATTAATCCATTGGTGCTTGTTTTATATCTGACGACAATCATGACACAAGAAATGATGAAAACTTTGAGAATAAATTGTTTCTTGACCAAGGTCCAGCTACCCTTGGTGTTAATTACTGATATTCAACGTATTGGTATCTCTTTTGTTTTACCGTGAAAAGTAATATTTGAAATATGAAATTTGATTTGATTTTCAAAGGAACGATTGTTATAAAGATTTGAAAGGAATTTATTTACTGTTAACGATTGTTGATAACATCTGTTATGCAGTTTTAATGACGCAAGCATTAAGTGTGGGTTTCCTGATTTGTTTTTCCTATAACCTCTTGTCTTGTCTCATTGCCAACAGAATCCCAAAGATCTTGTGTGTCTAGTTCAATTTGAGTTTGTGGAAATGTACCAAGGCTTGGGGTGGAAGAAGAAGTACCATGCTCCCACCGATCACTGCTTTGCCCTCAAGGTAGGATTCACTATCAAAGCGGATGATATCTATCATGCTATTTTGTTATGTTATTTATCAAGAGAATGAACACGTGAACGACCATGTTTCCAGTGAAAAGATCAGAAATAGAATTGAATTTTTTTTCAAGAAGGGTTTGATTGATTACTCTTTACCAATACGATCCAACATATAATATAGAGTACATTGATGCTGGTGATGTGACAAAATATCTAAACATAAACTTGAAGAAAATGTGAAGATGAAGAATATAGTACATATTCTCTGATTTAATTTTCACCCTCTCACAGCAGGGTGTTATTCTAGCCCAACTGAAACATGCAAAATCTAAAATTGTATGTGTTTTTATACCAGATGAATCAAATTTAAGTGAACTGACATATGGCGTATGTCAGTTCACTGAAATCTGATTTATCTGTAAGAACAGTCAAGTCTTGAAGATTTTTGGTATCTTTAACATTGAAAGGCTTAAAGTTGTAGCACAGCCTAACACACATTCCTCATCATTTTATTTCTTGTCCCACACCCAATGTCCCAATAAAGGAATTGCCCTTTCCTTGTTTCACCTCCCCCTTTTAAAAATAATTTCTGTATCCAACTGAGGGTGAGGAAAATGCAACGTGCTTGTGGTTGTTTATATCTTCCACTTAGAGCACTCTATGTCATGCGTGAAAAGCCTTTTTTCCACCTCACGTTAAAGAGATTTCTGATATCAATGTTAGTATTTTCAGTGATAATATTCATAGCAGAATCAGACACTCTCTCAGATTTTGTAGCTGCTTTGTGTTTATTTTTATTATATTTTCACTTAAAAAAGAATTGTTTTCTGATTATTTTTTAGTGATCATTTTTTTCTTCTTTTTTTTTTACATCTATTCAGCATCCCCAGATTCAGAAGAAAACATCAAAATATATCCGATATTTTTGTGCGGAATCCAAGATCGCCCTTGAACAGTGGATAATGGGAATCAGAACTGTTAAAGTAAGAAAGACACACATTCACTAACTTAAGTCTGGCCACTTTTCAGGGATATCCCGAAATTCTGGGGAATCTGGGGTACATTAATAGTTCTACACAACTCTTTCTGGTCTGTGTCTTGACCCAGGCCCTATTGTAGTTGTCATGTAGTTTTTCATGTGGGGTGAAAAATTCAGGGGTGGGATGAATAGGCAATTATGGGGTTGAATCCTCTAATAGGCCAATCACAATATGTACAAAATATCATTTGATTCCCCTGAAATTTCACAGATGTACAAACTTTTGTTTGTTTTTTTTTGGTATTTATTATGTAGATTGGGAATGGTTGTCTGAAAATATTCACATAATTAAGACAACTCAGGTATGCAAAACTACTGTTGAATCGGGTGAAATGAGGCAAAGAGAACTTAAGTGTCAGGGATAGTTTTTGTATAAACATGAATGAAGTCTTCATCCTTATATTCAGGACAAGTTGTTTTGAGGTTTTTTTGTTTGTCTCCTATGATCAAGATTATCTTCAACTGATAAAACCAATTTGTATGAAAATCTTAAGATAATTTATGTATTTAAAAAGTACTTGACACATTGATATTTTATGTATATTTCTCTTGCATAAATCGATGTTTTCTTTTATAGTATGTTATGTTTCACTCCTTTGCATAAACATTTTTTTCTCTTATAATATCTTATGTGTATTTCACTAGCAGAGATTAATATTTTCTTTTCAACCGTCACTGATTAAAGTTGATTTTTAATTTCACCACAGCTGGGCAAACAGATGCTTCACAATTACGAACACGTCACCCATGAGATTTCAATGTGGGACTTGAGACCCAAGGAGCCTGAGGGTGTCTCGCCCGACGAGTCTGTCATGCTCAACCATGTAGACCTCACAGACAGTCGCATGTCTGTCCCGGAATCTTCTTCTCGTCACTCAGTGATCCAGGTGCACAATCCGTCGCTGGTGAGGGGATCTGCTGGAGAGGGACAGAGGGACGTGCTGAGTATAGAAGTGGTGGCCATGCCTCCTAGGAAATCTGCCGACGTTGGAGATGTGAAGTGAGTGGATATAAAGATATTTATTTATCGGGTTTAACATCTTGATTGTGAAAGAAGTCATATTTTTTATGGAAAAAAATATCCTTGAACTATATACAAGTAATGCATTTTGTTGGCAGTTTTTTTATTTTTGGAAAAGGCAAATCAAAACCCCTAATATGATATACAGGTTTTAGTTGGTCATGTAATAATTTGTAAGTACTGAGGTTGTTATTACTGATATTATTTCCTTGCCCTTTCATAATGGACATCTCTCATTTAATGACTTATCAAAAGTATGTATCTTTGAGTTGCTTAGCTACCATAGAATGAAATAATATCATCTGACTATAAATGGTTGTTTTGTTGTTTCCTCTTTTTGAAACTGGTCAGTATGAACCCGAGCCTTTTAGACAACTAGAAAGGATGAAAGTCAGAGCAGGCACTGATGAAAATGAATGAAAATTAGCAAGATACAATTTTCTGTTGCCAGTACAGAGCTATAGGTGTTGATAAGAATCGGATAAATCATAGAAAAATGAAAAATTGGAAAGCAGAAGAGGGACTGGATTTCAAACCTGGACTGGCTATGGTACTCATGGCCTGGCCACCAACACTTTGCCATCTGCATAGGCATGGTCTATTTTGTTAACCCGTATCTTGCGTGTTTTCATATGGGCAGTCAACGTTTCTTGTCTAACTGGTCTTGTTTTTCAACGTCTCCTCAGGTCTCTCAGCGGATCCGTGAGTTCCTCCATCAGTTCCAACACATCCGAGTCTGGCCACAAGACGCCGGTCAAACGCGTGTCCTTCAGTGCCACCCACTCCATCATCAATGGCAATTCCAGCGAGCAAGTCATCAAACATCGCGACTCCATCATCAGTGCATCCACAGACTCTAGTGAGGACTCAAACTCTAGCGGTGAAAACAGACCCGGTGGAAGCCTGCGTGGTGGGAAAATGCGTCCAAAACTTCCCCTGACCACCGAAACCACCAGGCAGCTGGCTGACATGTGCAATGTGTCTGTGGATGAAACACCCGAAGCAATTTACGCTGAGACGCCCCACCATGCCAGCAGGTCACAATCCTCTTCAGGATTTTCTCGCACAGACAAAAGAAGGTCTTCCATGACAGAGAGGAGAGGGTCAGGGAGTTCCAGCGGTGCTGGGGAGCCCAACCACCGCCTGTCCTCACGAGGGACGCCTCTCTCCCCACAGCATAAGCAGCATTCGCTGGATGGAACATATCAGACCATCTCTAAGCAAGGCAGCCCCAGCCCCTCTGAGAGTTCCAGGAATTCAGGTCACTATCACCATGTAAGGAGGAAAAGTGAACCATCTGTGTCGTCTGCTTGTGTCATTGGTGGCACTGCAGATGACCCGTCACAGCCAGACCCTCTGTATGACAGCAATCCCCTGTATTCCACTGTCTACGCTTCAAAGCCTATACCAGAACAACAACCACCACCCAACTCCAACGGCACTAGCCGAGAGCACAGCAGAGCTCAGACTCCAGAGCCCATTTACAATCAGATCAAGAATCCTTCCATCAAGAAACCGCAGCCAGCCACACCAGGGGCCAATTATGGAAACCCAGGCATCCCTCCACCTCCTCAATTCATCGATGACACGAAGGATCCCTCCCCTCCTCCTCTCCCTCCTCCCATAGAACAACAACAACAGCAGTCCCGCCATGAGCCATCCCCTCCCCTCCCTCCACCCCCACCCCCTGTCCAGCTTATAGAGCCGGTGCAGCCACCCTTTGCTAATCGTGTCAAAACTATGCAAGTCCCTCCTCCTCCTCCACCACCCCCTATGCCATCTGCTGTGAGGAATGAGAGAGACAGCCATGGCAGGAGGAGTCGATCGCAGTCCCCATGTAGCAGTAACCAAAACACCTTGACTAAATCTTTCCCCGGCACACCCCAAATCCAGAATGCCCAAACAGCGAAAGCATCCCCACCCCCAACTCTTCCCAAACCACAAAACAACAACTCCAACCACCACGCATCCACACCACCACCTGCACCACAACCACCTCCTGCGACACATCCAAAGAATCCCCCTCCCCCTCCACCTGCGCCTGCCCGATTAGTGAGCAACGAGTCCACCTGTTCCAACAAATCAGGAAGCGCCTCCTTGAACGGATCACCTTTACACGTTCCAATGCCTCCCCCGATGGCACCAATCACTCCCAAACTGCCACCCCCAACCCTTCCCAAAACGACTTCTTCTCCATCGTTTGCCATGAAGGCAGCTCACCAAAGTCCCAGCCAAATCAACAACCACAGCTCTTCCCCTCAGCAGGCCAAGCAACAAGACATTAATAAGAAATCCTTATCATCTTCATTACCGCGACCAGGCGTTGACTCTCAAGGCTGTCACCAGTCCACATCCCTTCCCTTCCTCTCAGACCTTGCAAGGCGAACGCCAGTCTCCGACTCTGGCCAATCCGGCGATGATCAGCAAAAACCGTCTCCATTGTCTTCATCTTCATTAACATCTTCATCGCTTTCATCATCGTCGTCATCTTCTTCACCATTGTCAGCACAACAATCGCCATCAGTTCAACAGCATCGGAGATCAGCTTCAGCGGGTGGCAATGTTGCCAAGGCAGACAAGAGGGCACCACCGCCACCCCCTCCCAAGCGTAGTGAGAACACCCGACTGTCCACCAGCCTGACACGGGAGAGTTCCCCTCAGTCCCCTGGTGTGGCTGAACCCTCGGCTGTTGTCAACGGGTCATCTCCAGCCACGGTGCAGGATGCCATCTACGAGAACTATGATGGCATGATTGACATAGATGATTTACCTCCCCCTCCCCCTGAACTGCTGTCTGGACTTTCATTGCCTCTTGAATCTGATCTTTCAAGGACTACTGGGCCCGGCAAGAAAGCCAAACCCCCTCCCCCGTTGCCAAAAAGATCCAAAGAGACACAGCTTTCTAGTCACTAGCTCGAGCTGATCTTTTTTCGTTGCCAAGATAATTGTATGTGTTTTGCATTTGTGGACAAAATTCATATTTGGAGCTATAGAACAAGGCGGACAATGATGATTGTTCTTTATTTGATATAACATGATATGATATATGTATGACCAAACTCTGCTAAATTCCTGAACTGTGTTCAAACAAACTCTTCCATGTCTACACGATACAGAAATCCTAAGTTCCCACTTTGCCCACTCTTTCAGTATTTTTCTCATCATAGATGGATAATGCTGTGTTGCATTTGAAAAAAAAACTATTGGTGGATTAATTCAATATTTTTTTCTGTATTCATTTTGAGGACTGATATCTCTCATATAATTCAATTCGTTATATAACTCAGATTGTTACACTCTTTTTATGTAAATAATCTACTTTTCGCTCTAAATATCCTTTGTACAAATTTAATTTTTATTTATTCATGCAATGTAAGGTATTTCTGTCATCTCTATAAATGTTTGTTGGCGGGCTCTGCGTTTCTTTTGTCTTTTTCTTTCCTCTCTATCAAATAACAGTTCTAGATATGTAATGGTATTTATAACACCAACAAAACTTGACGGAAGAGGAAGTTTCTTTAATCAGCTTATAATATCAGGTTTTTAGAGCATATTAGTTCTTGTTCTCCACTGTCCGTTCACCAGACTGCAAAACGGATTTGCAGCTATCCACAGAGCTGGTTACGAGTTGAGAGCCTGGATACGTGGATTGGACCAAGGCGTGTCGCCAGACGCTGTAAAGCATGTCTGCTCAAAACCTTCAAAAGCTCTAAGTAAAAGGTTCACAATATGCAATTGGAGTAAAGAATCATTAATTTAAACAAGATGCATTGTGTACTATACAGCAATACAAAGAGTCAATGATCTTGTAAAAAAGATCACAACAAATCTACTAGATAATTATCATGATAATCATACCGTGTATAACATGTTCTGTATCAATCACAACCTTCAAAATTGTCCAGAGAGGATGCTAGACGCATTTTTAGATTTGTATTGTATATTCTTTTATGTCTTTTACTATTCTATCCATAATGAAAGTCTGCCTAATACTAATACCAGTTTTTTTCAATCCTTAGAAGTATCTGTATTTCAATTTTGATAGACACAAAGGTTGAGAGAATTCAGACATCAAAAGAAGAGTGCTGTTATTGAATTGAAGAGTAGGGCCTATAAGTTGTTTTTTCCTTCTTGTCATTTAGGAAACTTCTTGATTATGTTCTTTTATGGTATGTTTTTATGTCTTTTTCTTATGTACTGTACACTTTTAAAATCTTTGTTGATTCTGTCTCTGAATGCAAGTTTTTGACTGCTTCGCTTTAATCTGCAGATGTTCAGAAATCCCTTATTTTTGTTTCCTTTTTTTAAAAATTAGAATTCTACATATCACTATCACATGGTTTGTACTGAAAGGACAAGCCAAATCTTCACTGGTAAATGATATTCCTTTCTCTGCATTTTTTTTTTAACCAATCAGGGTTTAAATTTTTAAAATATGAAATTATTTCAAGAAAACTGCATGTTTTGCTTTTGTAATGAGCTTGTAACGGTATGACGGTACAGTCCCAAATTTTTTTTGAAAAGATCTCTGACTTTTGTCTTTTATTCTATATCATGAAATCCTTTTAGATGAGATTATGTAGTGTTTTTTTGTTCACTGTAGTTTCCTGTTCTGATGTTGAGAGAGACAGACATTGATAACTCCTTGCCATACCATCAATCTCAATCTCAGACTCCTGTATGTGGCGTAGTAATATGAAGACATAAAACAATTGTCTGTCAAAAGTAATGTAATCAAATTAAAAACACTGGTGCTATTTCCTTTCTTCGTTTACCTACTCAATTTGATTGTGGTTGGGTTTTTTTTTTGTCATTCTCAACTTTAATACTTTTGATTGCCATATTTGTTCAGTTTACTTGTTTCGATTTGCTTTTTCAATTTTCATCCGACTGCAAATGTTTTATCGTGGATAATTATGAACTATTACATCTAGCACATATTTCCTTAAGTACCCGGGTTCTATGGGGTTCACAATGCCTGTTATCCCTGATAAACAACTGACACATAACACACAGGATGTAAACAAACTGCCTGTGAGGAGCAATTACAGTTTTCCACATGGCAACAGCCGTGTCAAAGCTGAGGCTCTCTCCAAAAGTTCTTCAGGTCTCCAACCTGAAATCCCAGAATGAGCTTAAGCACGAGGCTATATATCAACAGATATCGTCTGTTATGTTTTAAATGAAAAAACAGTTGTCCACAGATTAAAGGCATTTTGAATTTTTCCCATCTTAGCTTCAACTGAGTGAGTTAAATGCAAATTAAAAGAAATCTTTAATACTCCAGTTTTGTGAGTTGAGATCAGATTTTAACTTGGTGTCCTGTGTTGTTAGGCAATTTGCTTAGGTAAAAATTGAATTTGTCTGTGGAGAGAAGGGAGATGGAATTGATACATTTATTTTATATATATAAAGTCTTGATGGAAATTCTGATTTTATGTAGAACTTTGTTTTACTTTTTGAGCC
Organism: Melibe leonina; assembly: GCA_031471865.1. Classification (NCBI taxonomy): domain Eukaryota; kingdom Metazoa; phylum Mollusca; class Gastropoda; order Nudibranchia; family Dendronotidae; genus Melibe; species Melibe leonina. Next base: position 2,906 of record JAUEKZ010179916.1, on the reverse strand, counting down.
AATGATCAGATGTTGCTAACAAATCTGTCACTTTGAAATCTTATGATTATTTCTAGCTATGGATCTGAATTCTAATAAGGTACTCAGTCGAATCTCTTTCGCAATGTTCTGTAGACACAAATGTGAATTGTTAATATTGAATGAAATTGGAGACTTTTGCTGTGACTTTGCGGTATTTTATCAGCTTCGATTCATTTCTCTTTAAATTTGTTCTGTTTGCAATCTGTAACTTACTGCACTGTAAGTGTAAGGGTGTTTTGTATCTATCAAAGCTATGCTGTAAATTTTGGATATAGTTTTACTCAAATGTTGCATTTTCTTCATCTATGCTGGCTTCGGTGTCTCCTGCTTTTCCCGTGTAGAAGCCATTTTGGTTTTGTCTCAGTTTTATGTCATGTGTACAGTGCAAGGCTTCATCTTTTTAAGATGAATTCGTAGACAAGCTTCTTCCTCATGATAAAGCGCTTTTATTACCTTTGAGTAACACTGATTTTGATGTCCGTCTGTGATGTAGATATTATAGAATATATCTGAACTCTCTTTTTGAAAGGTTATACATATTTGATTTTATGAATATGAATGTGTGTCAGCCAGTGCCAGGAGGAGTGACTCAATGCTCCGATCACGCTCTGCAAGCAGCTTGAATTGTTTTGCATATTTGTTTTATTTTACACACACCCTTTCACAGACTTAACAGTTTTTTCTTCAAATTATTTTTTTGTCTTGTCTATTTTTTGTAAGCTTAGCACTTGGTCCATGAATTGTGAGTTAGTAATCTTCTATCCTAATTACTTTGCTACAAGAGCTTTGAGTTTTTTTCCCCCATTGCTTGTCTTGAATGAACTGAAATACTCTCAGACTGAGGGGCCATGTGAAGGCCCCGCCCATCAGCAGATCACTACGTTACTCCACATGCACATGATATCACACCAGATACTTGTACACATGTCTGGGCTTTGTCTGATTTAGGTTTGGAAAGAGTGTAAAGAGGCTTTCACTTTCATGAGTTGCAATTTTAGTTTTTGTCTGAATGATAAGTAAAGTATACCGCTTGACAAGTGAGAATTCAATTTATATTTCACCTCTTTCTTTGTGACATAAACTGGAATCAAGTGGTGCAATGATAGTACCTCAAAATGGTATCATGATTCTACCCGATTCCACGTGCTCAGGAGTTGCGCTGATTATTTTAGTTGGTTAAAATGCAACTAGCAGTATATGACAGTAAATTGCGTACTTCACTACAGCCTAATGTCAGCGAACACAACGCAAATGAAAAGGCATTACTAGTATTTACTAGTTAGTTAAAAATCAGAGGATACTTCTCAGAGTATTGCATTGAAAGAATAATAGTATTTTATTTTCAAAAAATCTATTTAGATACAATTTTTTAATGAAATTTTACTATTAAAAATAAAAAAACCCATGACTTTAAGTAAAGAAGAAGAAAGCTTTTCTCTTACCATTGTTAACTGCTTAAGTACATTTTGGCTATTGAAACGGCTGGTAAATAATTTATGTTTTTGGGGAAAAAATTGGTATAATGATTAAGCTAACTACTAAGAAGAACGGAAAAATTCTGCTTTTTATACTCTTCAAGCCAAGTTACTCACATGTGTCAGAAAATAACATCTCACAATGTAAGCAATTTTTTGCTTCACTAAACCTATATTTGTATGCTATTAATATTTTTTATTTTTTTTATAAAGAAAGCCAAAGAGCCGCACATAGCTAGCAAACTAGTGCCTATGATATTCTTTTATCAGATATTATCTCCAATTTCACCATCCGCATATTGATATTGTTTCGTCGTAGTGCAGGACATTAGTAGTAATAATATCATATTTTTATGAACAACTGAACGACCCTACAGTTACAGTAAATGATTAGATTGCTGCTGAATCCATCGCCAATGTGTGACTCTGTCTGTTCACTGGATATCTCTCAACTCACACAGTCGGTGCAAATGTTACCATGGATAATCCATGCACTACATTGTTTCATTTTCATGCTTCAATACTGGATAGTTCTGTACCATTAAGTCATCTAAATTCATAGAAGTCTATGATTTTGCATTGGTTTTCCTAGAAGTATGAAAGGGGAAAAAAATGGAAATTGAGGAAAAGTAAGAGGAAGGGGCAAGTGAAGTTTTGGTTTATATCAATTTAGAATGGATTGCACAATTTATGATATGCCGACAAAAGAAACTCTTGGCAATGAAAGAAGATGTCGTAAAGATATACCTAGGTGTGGTATGTATGGGCCATTTCACTACAATTACAATTTGTGAACTATTATTGTTATCAAAGTTTATTTGATATTTTTAGTTTATTTTTCACTCCTGTATCAGAAAATTTCACCCAGCATAAATGAAAGTGTAATAACACTTGACAACTCATTCATCCTCTTGTTATTTTTGCCCCGATTTGGAAAGCTAGTGCTTCTAAAAATTAAACCTCCTTCAGATTTACTTATTGTTTGATTTTAACAAATGTTCTACATAGTAAAAAGCCCAACTAATTCATCTGTCAACCCTTTCACCGCAAGGTCAATTTTAACCAAACAGAATATACAAAATATTCAAGATTCCTGTGTTCTTTACTAGATATACAAGATTTCAGTGGACTGACATAATATATAGTATAAGAACAGACATACTTTGATGTCTCTAGTAAGTAGTTTGAGTAATAACCTTAGCAGTGAAAGGGTTAATAGGAGATTGAATGTATGAATCTGTCTGTATTCTACTGTATGCATGATGATGATGATACTGTATTTGAACATTTGAAACTTTGATGTTTCATATTGTCCCATTCGTATAGATTTACACAATTTGCCAACAGTATTTAATTTGCATTTATCTTCATTTCCCAATCTGGGATTTGACTTTGCTTCTTCTAAGTCTA
>JAUEKZ010179905.1:0-10394 GCA_031471865.1 Melibe leonina | reverse complement strand
TATTCCATTAAAAATTTCTTTTACAACAAATACCCCCCCCCCCCCCCCCCCCCCCAATAAATAAATACAAATTGGGTCACATGATATACCAAGCGTTTCAACAAAAGAAGTCTGAAAAAGCTCAAATGGATTCCATGTCTCAAAATAATTTTTTACATTAGACCAGTGATCTATTTTGCAAGCTCCTTCTTCTGTTTATGTTACATATTTACTTTAATCCTTGTTATGCTTTGGGATGTATAGCTCTCCATTCAGGCCAGTCTCTTTCATCTCCTTTCCCTTGGTCAGAAAATCTGCAGGTTTCTTTTAATTCAATTGCAAAAAGGTATCGTGCTCAGAGATATTTTGGTCCAAGTTGCCTTGCATTCTGCTAACACGCCCAAGCCATCTTCATATGTGCATTTTTATTATGATCGCTATACTGTCCATTTCCATTATTTCTCTTAAAGGTTCATGAACCTTTCTCTAATTTTGTTTGGCCAAAATTAAAATTGTCCAAGAATTTATCATAGACATTTGTATTTAAATAATTTTTTTTTAATGGCAAAATATGTTTGTTTACTCATTCCAAAAACAGGGTAGAAAGGAACCAATTCTTCATAAATTTTCCTTTATATATTTTACAGGGTCAAAAGCCAAATTAAGAGGATGTCATCTTCAGCTTTGTGTTCGTGTATAAATTTGGCTTCAACAAAAAGTCACAGAAACTGGCAATTGTGCTACTTTTGGTGCAGGACATTTTCTAAAAAATACAATTATGATTTAAACAATTTAATTGACTGGAAGAATAAAACAAACTTGGCTTTTGGTAGTCCAAGAAAATGTACTAAGACGGGAAAACTTAGGAAGAGCCAAAATAATGAGAAGGAACAACTAAAAAACACTTTGGAACTGCTAAGTGCGCAGTCAGATTATTTCATAAATTGTAGGAAACTTGGAGTTATTGACTTTTCTGATGTCCTGGACATAGAGATAACTCAAGACTCATACGCTGATAGACTTGAGGCAAAGCATGAACAATCTTTGCACTCACCCCATTCAGACGATGCGCTTGTTCATGAGATTTTTCAAAAGAAACCTGCCGCCAATAAAAAAAAGACCTCTAAGAAAATTGTGAATTTAGACGTTGAAGGGGTTTCTTTTTCAACAAAAGCAGATGTTAAAAAGGAGAATTCAAATGAAGATGACATTGTCATACCAGTAATTTCTCCTATTCCTTTAGGAAATAATTCTATGCAAAAGAAGTCTAATGATAAAAAGATTTCCAAGTCAAGCTTGAAAAAATCAAGATCTAAAGGACTTCCTGTTGAGCCTCCCCTGTCATTCAGTCTTATTAATGAGATCCCCCTCGCTTTAAGAAAACACTGTATGAATGATGATTTCAACAACAAGATATCACAATTCCAGGAAGATGTTGCAGCATTGTCATTCAGAACGCTTCCCAGTGTGAAGTCAATCCTCAGTAAAACCATGCCTGCTTTGAATCGTTTCTTTTTGAATCGTTGGAGAGAGAATATGATCAAAGAACTTGGGGAGGAAGGATTCAAAGTTCATCAAGATGGTAAGTTTGAAGCCAAGTATGATTGAATGCAATGCGTACTTGAAACATCAAACCAATTTTTTCTTCTGTCCTCAGCTTGAAGTCCAGGAAATTTTCCTAGAGACAAAAAACACTTAGTTCCGTGTACTCTGCAATAAAAAGGTCATTTTGTCACATTTTACATAGGAAGCACCTAAGAGTCTTGTATCAATTTTAAGAGGAATGAAAAACTTTGGACCCAGACAAAAGCAAGCAGGTGACCATTCCACTGTGCTGTCTTTGATGGCATTTATGAACAGGAAATTTTTATTATTTAATGAGAAGTTGCCAAATAGATGTTCAGTTTCACGGTGAACTATGATAAATGTTGATGGGGTCTGTTTTCCTTTTTTAGAATGTATGTTGTGGGGGGGGGGGGGGAGTTGACCCTTTCCTAATTCTAAAATCAACTGAAAGTTACTTTTTGTTTTCATTCTTAGGTGCTAGTTTTTTCGTTAAGATAAAGAGTGCGCTAAACTTTGCTTGTAATTTTCATTCTATGAGCATGAGACCATTTTCATTCTGTTTAAATTTTATTTCCTATTTCAATCACAGCCACTATCAAGAGAGGCATCAATTTCCATGCTAACGTAATGGAGCTCTTGTCTGGAAAGCCTCAAGGTGACATTCAAGTGATGCCAGATAATGAGGGGCACTGGGCCAGTCTGCAGACGGCCATAAAGGACATTTCCAGTGTGGAAGCTTTGGAGGAGGATTTGAATCATTCTGTCCTCATGTATCGGGGCATTATGGATTGTATAGCAAAGTACAAGTGAGTTTTTCCTACTTCCTTGTACACTTAAACCTAGTTATATCACCACCCGTTATACCGCCATTCTCACCTACTGTCAACATCTATTTGAGAACATTAATGACTTGCATATAATTAATACTTCTCGTTATACTGCCAACTTAGTTTTTTTCCCACACCTGGCGATATAATGAGGTTTAAGTGTAACAGATTAGGAAATATAACCTATATGGTATTGTCTAGGTTACAAATTGCTATAATGATGTCCCTTGCTTCTTGTTTACTATTTATTATTATTTGTTTCACTGTTTCCTATTCCCTATTGAGTATACTAAAATACACACATGTGGCAACCTGCCAAGAGGTTTGTCTCAGTGCTAGTTCTAAAGCCAATTCATTACATTCCTGTTTGGGAGAAAAGAAAAAACAACTTGCATTCAGGTGTACCCAAAACTTTTGTATTCTGATTACCACGGTACTGTAAGCATTCATTTCAACCCTTTCACACTGGGGTCTGATTCTAACCGAACTGAAATATGCAAAATCTGAAACATTTATTTGTTATGCAAAATTTTATTGATTTATTTGTTCTTCTGCCAGGTAAATCTTGAAGATTTTAGATGTCTAGTTACTTTGACTAGCTAAAATACCTTGGCTTTGAAAGGGATAAAACATTTTATTGAAAGTTTGTTAACACTACAGGACCCACTTCCTCTCCTGCACATATTCTTCTTTTTAAGCAAGTGTTTTCTGTTATCTGATAATAGACAGTATTTGTGCTCTTAATGAATTTCATCACTTTTAACTTTAAGTAGAGCATAGAAAAATCCTGCTAATTCTATTTTTATTGTTACTATTAATTTCATTGATAAAATAATATTATCAATGTCTTATTTGCAGCAAATATCAAATCCTGCTTGCTTCTTTTAATTTTTATTAATCTCCTTCACATGAGAATTATTTTTTTGCCCAAAAAAATTTGGTATTTGTACAAACTCATCTTATCTATGAATATTTCACTTCAAGGGATGTTCTGTGTGTCATTGACTGGAAGACATCCAAGAAACCGAGGCCTCTGTTAAAGAATACTTATGATGATCCTATTCAAGTGGCAGCATACATTGGCTTGGTGAATGACAGACAGGAAAATGTCGTGAAGGTATGTCAACTCTTGTCTCTTGGGGTTTTTAAAGAAGGATGATTGTAAAGTGTTGAAACTTTGGACCATATTGACAAGTAGAGACATTTTTATTGGTTTATACTTGACTTGGTAATATTTATTTGAACACTTCAAAGATTTATGTATTTACCTTACTCACATCACCAGCATTATGCATAAATGTTTTTTGTTTAATCATGGATTTTTTATTTTTTATTTTTTGTAAAATTTCAAAACCTTTAGGTCAACTCAGATGTTCAGCATGCCTATTTGAAATGTTGTATGTTTTTAAGTTGACTATGGTGAGATGAAATAGAGATGCCTGAGATAGTGATAATTGGAGGACGATTGTTGCTGGCTTAAGCTCCACAGGGAGTGACAAAGGATAGAGAAAGAGAGAGAAAGTGGAAACCCTTTTAACCTAACTAAATCATCTTCTTAGGATTTTAGCTTAGAAACATTTGATTAAAAAAGAGTCCCATTTTTTAGTAGTTCCCAATTTAAAACACTCTAGCTCATTTCATAAAAAAGTGTATAGTCTAATTTCAAATAGGACTTGCTGCAGAAAGCCAGAAAAATAGCATCTTCAAACTCCCAGCTAAGATTCAAACAATTTAATTAATCTGAAAGTGAAAGACATCTGCTGTCATGATCCCTATTCTAGAGACAATAGATTGTCAAAATACTAACAGCAATACTTGCATTGTACTAACAAACACATTTGTGTGATGGTTATTTGGAAGGGAAAAAAGTGAAAACTGTGTACTTAATATTGAGGACTTGTTGTGATTATTACGTCAAACGCATATCTTAGTCCGTTATTTCTTCCTCTGCATTCTGTTGGATTGTGGGAGTCACCTACATTAATGAATGATTCAATTTTATGTTCGTTTTCAGTTTGGACAAGTAAACCATGGACTTCTCGTGGTGCTCTACCCGGATGGAAGTCCTGCCCATATTCACATGATGAATCAATCTCTTTGTGAGCAGTACTGGCAGGATTGGTGTGAAAGACTTTATTCTTATTATCAACTGGCATACACAGAAAGGTTTCCGCCTGTGAAAATGTAATGTATCTATGAAGATAACATTTGTGCCCCCCCCCCTCCTGTGTAATTGTTTCTATGGGTTAAGTAACTGTTGAACTGTATATGTATGGCACATGGAAACCCTTGGACAGTGTCTTTACTAGCGCTCTCTTTGTTACAGAGATCAACTGTATACCTGATTCTTTGACACAAAGTATCACTGAACATGAAACCTTTTGTTTATCTTATCACAAGTTTTGTTGTCTCTTCCTTGTTGTTAAGTGAAAAGTGGTGCGTTTTTTGCTGTACTATTTACTCCTTATTGCCTTAACAATCAGACTAGCATCTGTGGATTGTTAGTATCTTATTTTATACATTTAAAATACGTGTTCATGACAGTCTATTCCATTACGTCAATGGCATTGCCATTATCTTACATAATGAACTTGAGACTCTTTGGTCTTGCCAATTAATGTAGAAATTGCATTGAATAAAAGTTAACATGACTTTTAGTCACTGTCTTTGGTTTCTGATATTAATTAGCTTATAACATTTTTTTCTACTTTTATCATTCTTTATAGAATGAAAAATGTTTGTAAAAAGTACAATGAGTCAATGAGTGAAGAAAGACCAAAAAAAATTGAAACCAGACCAACAAAACTTGTGAGTTAAAGAGGACTTGGACCCTGATTGTTTGTCAGAAGCATATTTTACTCGGAAATTGAGAGATGAAGTTACATAAGCATAATACCAGAACAAAAAGAAAGAAGAAAGAAAATAATGTAGTCGAAAAGTGACTAGAGATAGATTCAACCTCAGGACCTGCCAAGGGGTAGATTGCCTGGCCAAGAGGGCATCCTCTTCTTTTTCTTTCATCTCGTCCTGCAATTTGCAGGGTTGCTATAACAAAAGTCACATTTCCATGCTTCTATCTCCATCCATGGCATCATCCTCCTCAAGGTCCAGTTCTTGAATGTCAGCATTCAGCACATCCATCCACCTCAGTTTTGGTCTTACTGTTCTTTCTTTGCAAGAGTGCATACCTATCAATGATGATAATAAGGTGGGGAGCAAGCAATGGAAATCATAGTCAAATTGGAAATAGACAGCAGTGCAGTCCAAACAATATAGTCAAATAAAGCAGAAAAGTAGAAAATTGTTCAGAGCAGGATTCAAACCCTGGACCCTGCCATGGCAGCTATCGCCTGGCTCACAGCACAAGAATGCAAGCCAATCCTCGCTATTTCAATTTCATCAATTTTCAGTACCCGCTGCACAGTTTAACTTTTGGGCTGCAGGCAAGTCTTTAAGAGCCATTAGGCCCTGATTAACTCTCAGAGATTTTCCTTACTAATTCAGTAGCATGAATTGATCATGAGTGGTCACACTTTGGACAGGACGCTGGCTCAAGAGGTGAGTTCGGTTCCCAATTCATGTATAACATATGTATACACAGGTGTAATGAGGTAATAACTAGGAAGGGCAGTGGCCGACGCAGCACAGAACCTGTGGGCACAGGGTTCGATATCTGCCAGTGACCGGTTTTTCCCTGGGGAAATGAAATTTACTCCAATTGCATCACCCCATCCAGATGAAAAATAGATACGTCCACATTGGGGAAAGTAATCTGTGATAGACCAGTATCCTATCCAGAGGATGGCAAACATTGCCATTTTTCCGCTTCACATTACAGAAACTGAGATAAACTCCAGCCACATGGGCCAGTTAGGCTCTAAAGGGCTTATATTTATATTACTTTTTTTTTCATCAATGAAGCAATTGCTTGGGGGTAAATTTTCCTCCTCAAGGAAAATACCAAGGCTCTCTGCTGCATAACAACCAGTTTGATTGCCAATCTATAGATAAAATCTATTGCATTGTAGATGAAGTGAATGCTTACAGAAGTCATAGTTGGATTGACGATATAGTTTCTTTATTCATCTCCAGAAAAAAAACATACCAACCTTAATGATTTAAACATTTATGCTTTATTCCTAACAACATTCATAATATGTGACAAAGTAGTCTAAATATAAGTCTTTTTGATAACAGTAAGTTTACTATCTAAACATAAATGATCTCTTAATCTCATTCTATCCAATTATACATAGTGGTAAAGAAATATGTTCTACTTTCAACCCATTACCTAACGCTGACAATGCATGTATGGTTTTTCACCCCTCGACTTATCCAGTGCCCTGAGTGTGTCCATAGAATGTTGTACTGAGATATTTGTTTTGGAGCTCACTTCGGAGTGAAAATAAGCAAGATAGGACTCTCTCTGTTTGCACCAGTTGCAGAATAGGAGTGGAAAAATTAGCTCCAAATTGGACGGAGGAAAAAATGGATTACAACATTCTTTTCCATTTTTTTAAAAAACAGAAGTTTTTCACTATTTGAACTACTTGGCTTTGTAGATAATCGATATTCCATCCCAAAAGCCTTAGAATAGGTTTTAAGATAGAGGGAAAAGTAGAGTTATCTCCCTGTATGTATCGAGATGAAACTAATTAGTAGTTTTGTCTATTAATGGGTTGAGAAAATGAGTCCTGAAATGTATGAATGCTGATTGATAAATGATATTTGTCCGGTTAAGCTCAATTGTAAAACAAACTATAAAACAAACTGTGGAACGTTTGAATGCTGATATTGGCATTGTGGAAGCTTAATAATAATTGTAAAATATGTTGTGAAATATTTCAATGCTGATTATATTAGTATTAGTCAGGTGATAGGTCATTTTTTAATAACCTGCCTGACTGCAAGCTCGAATAAGGATAATGCAACGGCAAGCACTGTGTACAGCCAGTCCTTTTGAAAAAACTCTTCAAATCTGGTCCGCTACATATAGTATAGTATTGTTTATACAGGTTTATCACACAATAAATTTTATAGGAAAACAGCCTTTACAACAACTCTGTATCATATATATTACATACACAGCAATAAAAACACCATTATAGTAAATATTGTGGCTTCGACGTAAGCAAAAAATGTTACCAAAAATTATGAAATATAAATATATATATATGAACAGCATATCAATATCAATAACAAAGAGTCAAATGACACCACTAAGCAGTACATTTTAGAAAAAAAATTAAAAATTAAAAAAACTACTGCCAAATGGGACACTGATTGCCCTGAACTTTCCAGCTAAGCCATCTGTGACATAATAATAATATCTTGCGCAAACACTACTTGGCTGATGGCATTTTTTGTGTGACAAAAGGACTTTATTTTAAGGAAGCTTATTTATGGACGGATTAGCTGTATTGAATAGTTATTAAGAAGATGCATGGGAAAGGCAAAGTGATAAGTAAGTATGAATAGGACAGAGCTTACTTACTACTTTATCAAGATGATAAACTCAATATATTTTATATTCATTCATATATATATATATATGATTAAGTGCAATGCCTGTTTCAATTTGTGCACTCTGAATTCACTATAAATAATATGAAATGGCAATGATGACAACTTAAACAATAAGAATACTTTGTGTAAGAGAGAAAATGTGAAAATAAAATAATGAAATAAGAAAGTGCATCATATATAACCTGAAATTTAAAGAATATTCTCATCATTATATTACATTGACATGACATTCAAGTCAAATATATCACAGCACTCATTTTTGTTTTTTGAAATATTTTGGATATTCAATAAACATTTTAGTTTTTCAGATTTCTATGGACTGAGAATCTGAGAATAAGATTAATGCATTGAAAAATCTTTGGATAGGCAGCTTTTGATAGAAAAAAAATGTATCAGTTGAAAATGATTATGAATCTGAATAAATCCAATGCAATTTCATCTTGGTTGAAAATCTACATGGTATATATATGTGTTGAAATCTTTATCTTTCCTTAGTGTTTTTTTAATAGTATCTCTGTAAATAGAAATTGATAAAGACTATGATTTGCATTAGTCATCTAGTTGACATAACATAGCGACTCCCCTTAAAATCCAAAAGTCTGCTAACTGTTCACAAGGTAGAGTTACAGATGTTACAAAGTTGGTAGAATGTCCTGTTGATGACAAGGTCCCAGCTCTTGCTGATGTTCGATATAAAGGACTTTCGTAACAATTATCTCCGGGAACTTTTGCCGTCTGTGCAGCAGGTTTGAGAGCATCCTGGGTATCTTCCCTTCGACTGTAAGTTGAGGCAGACATGATGCCACGGTTCTGTGGGATCGAGCAAGAAAAAATTTGGTTATCAATTATTGAACTGGATATATCATATAAAACAGAGACTTAAAAAACTAGAACATTTTCATTTAGTTATGAATGACTGTTACGTCAATAAGTATGTAAATCTTTAAAAGCCTTGTTGCCCAAAGATATAAATTAATGAGCTTGGTGTCAAGCAGTCCATGTACAACAAATGATGACACCTCCAGAAAAGGACACTGGATTATTTTTTTTAGATGAATTGCTTCCTTCTTGATTGTTCAAATATAAGGGTCAGTACCTACACATTTCTTCTTCTTCCTCTTCAAATTTACTGAATGACTCATATCAGCTGGGCTGAGTATTACTGTCATATGTATAATAAATAAATCAATTACGTTGTAATGCATTCATGATTCATATAAGCAATCGCCTTCATCTTGAAAAGTGCTCAGGGTCGCATTACAATAAAAATCATAAAATAAAACATACAAACACTAACACACACACTCACTCACACACAACAACAAACAAAGAAGGGGTGGGCCTGACAAGAATCATAACGATGTTGACATATCAAAACAAAAACATTGTGATGACAGGTGTACATTCACTCAGACATACTCCAAAGTAAACTCTCACCAAGTGACATTTGCAATCACACACACACAGACACACCCACAGAACCCCCATAGGGCTGATAAGACCTTAGCAGTTGAAAGCGCCCTTAAACTCTTACTGAACAAATACACTTAAACTTCGTTATACCACCACCCGTTATACCGCCATTCTCACCTACTGCCAACATTGATTCCAGAACATACAATAAATACTTTTCGTTATATCGCCATCCTCGTTTTACTACCAACTTAGTGATTTCCCCACACCTGGCGGTATAAGTATAACAGAGTTTAAGTGTAAACCAAAAAAAAAAAGAAGAAAAAATTATCCGTAAAATAAGCTCCAGGCATGGATACCTCCACAGGCAGAAAATGGATGTCAGGCAAATCATAGAAACGTTTATCCGGTTCACAGTCTTGGAGTGAGTGAGAGATTGGGTCCCACCTGGCCCCGTCCAAAAAGAGGCCGTAGATCTGCACCCCGTCAGCAGGCGGCACACCCTGTTGTGTAGAGAAATACGATGGAATGTTCATTGATTGGTCAACATGTGTTGCATGAGGACTACACATGTAAATGCTTTATTTATTCTGATAATGTTTTTATGTATGATTTTATCTTGCTTTGCACCCCTTAACCCTTTCAATGCTAAGGTTTTTTCTTAAGCTGCTGCTAACTAGATATTAAAGTCTTCAAGATTTGTCTATTCTTAATCCAAATAGATAAAATTTCAGTGGACTGACATATGCCAAAGCCACAAATTTCAATCCAAGCTGCTGCTGTAAAAGCCTTTTGGCATATGTCAGTCCGCTAAAATCTTATTATTTTTGGTATAATTAACAAGTTATTTTTTCAAGATTTGCATATTCTGTTTGTTTAGAATTGGAACCCGCAGTGAATGGGTTAAAACTGGATCATACATCAACCCAGGTTGAAGTCAACAGTGGCAAAGCATGACAGTGACAGGAATTTTGACCCAAGTCCAATTTACTAAGTGAAGGGCCAGATAGCTATTGGAAAACATACTTTAGATTTAGAGAATTTAAGAATCAATTGTACATCAATTGAACAAATTGCAGGAAT
>JAUEKZ010179884.1:0-13811 GCA_031471865.1 Melibe leonina | reverse complement strand
CCCATGGAGAGAGGCGAGCGAGAACGTTCACCTTCCCTCCACGGAATCCCGGGGGCTAATGGACATCGTCGTCCGGTGTCGGCGCCTGGGCTCCGGGGTCTGGCGGACCGCGGTCGCGGCAGTGGGGGTAAGTGGTGGGCTGCTACCACTTACCCCGCCCCATCCATTACTCGCCTTTTACGAGATGTTGGATGATACGGTCGGAGTATTCTATCCACTGTCACTGTGACAGACGCCCCTCCACACATAAGATAAGATAAGATAAGATAAGATAAGATAAGAGAACTTTATTGATCCCTCATTGGGGAAATTATTTTACAATGTCACATACAGACATAGGGATGTGCCATAAGATAGGAAACAATGAAATGAATAGGCAAAAATAAATAATAAACATAAATGATTAGATAAAAATAGAACATAATGAATAACAGATAAAACAATGAATTTCATTAAGGCCTTGGGTGTAGAGTGTTCAAGATCGAAATGGACCTAGGCAAGAAGGAATGGTCATAACGATTAGTCCGGCCTTTGGCATCCTATATCTACCGCTACGCTGTATATATCTACTATCAAATTCGTCATGAAGGGGAACTGTCTCGTCATTAAGAATACACTTGGCCTTTTCCGTCTTTCTTGATTCACACAGTCTGTCAATGTTGACTAGTATTCTAGCGAACACATCACTAGCTTTCTATATAACTTGGTCAAGTTTATTTTTATCACTAACCGCTAAATTACCACCCCAGCATGGGATGCCAAAGGCCAGAACAGTTTTCAAAATTGAAGTATAGAATATTTGCATGAGCTTATTATCAATATTGAATTACATGTATTTTAATGTTCGTAGGCAATATATACATGGTTTAAGTTTTTTAATCATGTTTTCAGTCTTGTAGCTCCAATTTAATTTATCGTCAATGACTAAACCAAGATATTTACAAGAATTAACCCGCTCTACAATTTTATTATTTATGAGAACGTCGTCTTGTTTGTTTAATGATTTTCTAAAGTCTATTGTCATTTCTTTGGTCTTATCAATGTTGAGCTCAAGGTTGTTATGTTTGCACCAATCTACAAAAGTGTCGAACTGTTTAAAATAGTGACTGTCTTCTTTGTCCGAAATAAGTCCTGTCAGTGTCAGTACTGTGTCGTCAGCGTATTTGTCAATGATGCAGCCGTCATATTCTGGTTTATATTGAGAAGAGGAAAGGTGATAGAACAGTTCCCTGAGGAGTGCCAGTATTGCAGCCTCAGTTCAGTCACTTAATGTAGCGCCCTTTGATAAGCCATTTTTTAATCTTTTTCTCGTCCAATCAAACATTTCTGGTTGTGGTACATTTTTTTGCATTTTTTGCTCTCTTTGTTTGCAGAGAGACAGAGCTTGACACACTCCCACTGTTTACAGTTATAGATTTAGTATAGAATTAATAAAGCCCAATCTTTGTACTTTATAAGGTGGTATTTTCACATCAATATCTTTACAAATAATTGAGATATATTTATGATTTTTTGATATGTAGTATCTATGTCTGTATGTCTTGTGCTGTTTGGCCTAGATGGAAGTAAAGTGCATGAAGGCTTGGGATTCTTAGGGATAAACTATACTACACCACATTATAAACTGTAACATAATTTTGTCGCTTCACATTATTTACTAAAATGTCTCTCCTTCATTTTACCCTCCACTTAAGTATTTTTATCTAAGACGCGTCTATACAAAGAAATTTTCATGATTCGGAAAATAAACTCATAATTAGGGGGTTTTCTTCTTTTTCCTCTTCTTTTGGTTTTCCCCATTCAGTGCTGGGTTGCTTTAACTTAAATGTTTGGCGTGTTCCATGCTCTGCGATCCAAGCATCGTCTTCTTCCAATTGTTAGGCTGTCTCTGAAAGGGTATTTTGTTTGTTTGTTTTACTCCCCTATATGCTGCACCATTCAGAGTCCTTGTTCAGCTCTATGTCTGGTTACAGATGGAGCAGTGGAACATGTAATAGTAATAGCGATATTACCATGCAGCCAAACATACCCAACCACAGAGCCTGGAGAAAAACTTTGAAAAAAGGCTCAGGGTTTCATTTTTGGGCTGTTTTTTTCATCCTCTTTGTCTCTAAAGAAGTAATTTTCACTGGGAATTAGCATTTTGATAACAAAAATTTCATTGAAATTCCCAATGACTAATAAGTTGATTTATGCTTTTTATTTTTTTGGGTTTAAATTTCAGGCAACTTCACTTCTTTCATGCAAAAGGAGATCTTTGAGCAACCAGAATCTTTGGTGAACACCATGAGAGGCCGTATCAATTTTGAGACCAATTCCGTTGTGCTTGGAGGGATAAAAGAACACATTAAAGAAATCCGTAGATGCCGAAGGCTTATACTTATCGCTTGTGGCACAAGTTATCATAGCGCTATTGCTGTATGTCTGATCTTTTCCTTTTTTCTGTGTGTGTTTGTGTGTGTATGTATGTATGTGTGTGTGTGTGTGTGTGTGCGCATACGCTCATGTGTATTTATGTATATGTGAACAAAGAAAAATTTAAAGATTTTTAATGTAAAGTAATCCCTTTGTCAAAATATTGATATTCTTGGAAAAGTGATAAAATTATGCTTTGACAAACAGATGACCAAAATATAACAACCAGTGATATTTCAGTTTCCTTATAACTAGAAACAGAATACTTGGACATATTGGGATGTCCTTTACATTTTTCTGAATTTGGAATCCTTGGGGTGACTCTTCATTTCTGTAGTTCGGCCTCAACTGGAATTAAGCAACTAAGATTATTCCTGTCTTAAAGATAAAGGATACGAAGAGAGACTGAAGTTAATGAGAATTCCCAGTAGGGCATGTAGGCGTATTAGAGGTGACAGGATAGTCAAATACAATAACACCTGAGGCCATAATTATAGATTGAACAAATCAAGCTCACACAGCATTTCTTCCGTCTGCATATGATTGATCGATGGAATAACCTCATAGTTTCAGTTGCTGACGCCTCCGACTTTGAAATTTCAAAAATCTCTGGGACAGCCTTTTTTCAGACTACATGATTAGTTTAGTTGAGCCCCCTGTCAAAATAGAGGTGAAATAATATCCAAAACTGGACACCAAAGACCAGCGAACGCATTGAAAGCCTAAATTGCTGGATTAGTTATACTAGACTTAAACCTTGTTATACCACCTGATGTGGGGAAAACACTGAATTGGTGGTTTAACGAGAAGTATTTATTATATGCAAGTCATGAATATTCTTGGTGGAAGTGGGAGGCTGACAGTTTAACGAGAAGTATTTATTATATGCAAGTCATGAATATTCTTGGTGGAAGTGGGAGGCTGACAGTTTAACGAGGTTTAAGTGCATACTATACTATACAAAGAAAATCATGGTTTAAGTTCCAGTCATGAAAAAAAAAGAAAATTATGGCTAAGTTTGAGTCACAGATTTTGTTGTTGCTGTTGTAAAAGTTCTTTTAAATCAGTTGTTTTTTCTTCATTTTTTATTTCAGACTCGCCAGCTTATGGAAGAATTGACAGAGCTTCCAGTAATGGTTGAACTGGCCAGCGATTTTCTGGACAGGAAGACACCTGTGTTCAGGGACGATGTCAGCTTTTTCATCAGCCAGTCTGGTCAGTTTCAATCAATACATGCCCCTGTGCCGGTTTTTTAATCAGCTGGTCGGTCGCTGTTTTCTCTTAAACGGGCAGTTGATCGTTTCATGAGACAATTTCTTTTTCTCCGTTTATTAAAATACAAAATTCTTCTAGTTGGAATAGTCTATTTTGGCAAGTTGTTATGTCCTACTTATGACATAGAAGCTGGTTAATTGAATTATTTTATTAATGATATAGGTCTTGTATCAATAAGCCATTTATTTGATGCTAGAAGTGTGCACTGAAAGCCTGAGAAATGGTTTGTTTTGCAAGTATTTTTATACTAGCCATTAAGACTTGGAGGAAAAGTTTTAGTCTTGAACCTCCACCCATGGCTACACTGACGTGAATTGACAAACCGCCTTTGACAGTCTTGGCGCAAAAATTTAAAATTTTTGTTTTTGAACAGATATTTCATCCTCAAGATATCTTGTGAGCTAATCATGAAGTAAATCTGAAAAGCCAAATTTGAATTGTTATTTTTTTTATTATTTTAAAATTCCTTTGAAGGTAGCGAGTTCCTGAAAAAACATCTTGCACGCCTGACGGCATACGCTTTTCGCTCTAACTCGCCATGAAATGAGAAGTTACAGTTATGTTTGAGTTTCTTGCTTAACAAAAAGAGGAGGGGGAAGATCAAGAAGGACACTATTACCCCCAATAATAATAATAAGAACAGTAACACTAACACCGTAAGGATTTAAGTGATGATTGTGCCGATTATGATAAAACAATTAAAATTACAAAATTATAAAAAATTTCGGACTTTCCTAATCCTATTATTAACACATAGGGACTACACACCACCTCAGTTTCTCTCCTCATACACACACACATACATACACACACCACACACACATACATAAATATATGCATATGTCAGCATATATTTACCCACAATCAGAAGGAAAAGGAGGGAAGGGGAGGCTTACACCCAGGTGAAATAATTATCAAAATAAGAGGAAGAATACATATATAGAGTAAGTATCACATTTGAAACTAAAACTTAAGAGAAAAATGTCTTACTGCAAAAGGCATAAAAGAGTCAAAATATCGCTTCTTCTTTGACTTTAAATGAATCAGTCTGCCACTCCTCTCACTCCCAGATATCTGGTCATACAAAGGGTGTGACTCATCCCTAAGAATTCTATTTAGCTTACTGTTACTTAATTCTAAATGAAATTCTTCAAAAGACAGGAAATGCATTGAGGGATTTATCAATTTTAAAGTATTTTTAAGAATTTTGTTCATTTTGTTTTTCTCTTTTCCCCTAATATTTCATAATAGAGCAAATCAAATCGGTAGAGGGCTTTCTGGTTGAACATTTGACTTCTGAACAAAATCAATATGAAGCATAAAAATTTGAGGAATGCTACAGGCCCTCAGCAGGTAACATTCCTCACACATCCTTGAAAAAGATTAGAATCTGATAAGTTTACATGGTTAAATAGTCAGATTATTCAACAAATAACGAATACTTCATGTTCTCCATAGTTTTACTTACATGTCCATACAAATTTGAGTAAAAACAAGTGATAAAATGTTGTAAATATTATTAAGTTCCTTTTGTCTAGTTCTCACATTCATATTAATTTTAATGAATATTCATTTGAACTTTTCAAAGGAGAGACTGGAGATACCTTGGATGCTCTCCGATATTGCAAACGTCGAGGGGCGCTTATTGTTGGGATCACCAATGTGGTCGGCTCAAGCATCTCAAAGGAGTCAAATTGTGGAGTGCACATCAACGCAGGTCCCGAGATAGGCGTTGCTAGTACAAAGGTATAGGAGCCACATACTGTAATCAGGTGGACACATATTCGCTCCTGCGAACCCATGCTGTCTTTATTGGCAGTCGTGTAAGCAATAGGAGCAACATAAAGATTTTATCAAGATCTCAAGCAACTATCACTTACAATGTTTTTTGTTGCTGATCTTTGATAAAAGACATTTTTGCTTTTTCTGTTGCTTCTCTTTTGGCTTCATCTGTCAACTTACTTTTTCCAGCACTGTCTCCAGTGCTCCCTAGCAAGCATACACGCACACACAGCTGTTTTGTATCTGTTAGCTCAGTTGTCGTCCTTACAGACTTATGGTCATCCCCCATGTTTTTACACATGGTACCTAACTACAGGGTCACCTGCTATATAGAAGGACTGAGTACTTTTGTACACAAAGGGTGGTAGAATATCCTGCATCTCCCTGGACTACAATAGGGCATAATGTGGGCAGTGGCCATTATCTGTTTGTTTGTCCTGCATTGTGATTGTGGGAGGTGATTTTTTTTCCCTGTAAATCATCACTTTGTCACCTTTTTTGAGAGATGATATTTTTTTCCTTGTGAATCATCTCTCTGTGAAAAGTTCCTGGCAGGGCAAAAGTCTGGCTGTTCTTTTAACTAGCCTATCATCTTACTTACCCTTGGGCGTGTATTTGACCATAGCAGTTGCAAGCGCCCTAAAACTCTCAATAAACAAAAACAAACAAAGTGGACACAGTAATTCATAGCAGTTATTTATAGGGCTCAACCTCATAGGCTTTAGGCTCAAGAGTGCTCTTATGATACAGTTGTTGTATGTGCCCTTTCAAAGTACAGTGGAACCTCTGGATAATAACATAGTCCAGGGGGTCTTATTCAAGGGCTGTCGTTATCAAGGGGTCCCATTGTACTTTTCAATGCTTTTTGCTGTCAGACTTTTTTCTATTTTTATCTTTTGCCTTAACAATAAACCATGCTAATACAGATCTTTGCAAATGTCTAGAGTAATTTTTATATTCTTTAGTTAAATTCCTACCTAGGAAAAGTTTAGAAATAAATTGAATTTAAGAGGCAAAGCTTATATTATGTTCATAAAGAAAAATGAATGCAGAGATTTTGACTATGACTATCAACTCTATGATATTACAATGAAATTTATTTCAGGCCTACACTAGCCAGTTTATTGCCTTGGTGTTGTTTGCTTTGATGGTGTGTGACGATCGGAAATCCATGCAACAAAGACGACGAGAGATCATTGAAGGATTGAAGAAGCTTCCAGGTAAGTTCATTGATGTGTCACAATATTTGAAATGTTTTCTTATCAAATTTTTAATAGTCTTTCAAGTTAGTGTGGTTTGGCTTGCGTCATTAAATTTTATTATTTTATTTAGACATTTTATAATGTCTTCAGTTTTTTTAATATTTACATCACAATTTTTTTCATGAATCTTTAATAGACTTACAGAATAGGTTCATTGCCTGGCAAAACAAGTTAATTGCTAACAAAATATTTTAATTAGCTAACAAAACAAGTCCATTTTATATAATCCAATCTTCGACAATGTCCAGTCAATATCCAAGCTACTAATCTTATATACTAAAATCAAAATCCTGATTTTGGCTATTTGTGGACCGATTGCTATGAAACTTACCCTGGGGATAAAGTTAATTTCTGTAAATATAAATTATTTTTTTTGTCTTTGAAACATTTTTGTTAAGTGAATAAACATTATAATTTTATATAATTTTGTTTATAAAAGACACTGCCCCAAACAGTTTAACTTTCTTAGAATACAATTCGACACGATTGGTCGATCGTCAGTTGTCGTACAGTTGCCAGACAGAATGTTATCTAGATCACTGACTGTTTATAGCTTCTCTTAACTCAAATACTGCCTTTCAGTAAAAGTTTTATTTTTTTTAATACTATGATTGGACCGTTATTAGCATTGTGAACTGGAAGCATCAAATTAAATACGATTATTGCATTAAAGTACACAATTATCAATAGACTGAGAAAATAATCTTATAGCGACTCTTCGTGCTGTGCGCAATGAATATATCTGCCAAGCGTACTGCTCGTTCGCAGCTCGAACAGTCCGCCATTAATTGTGGTCAGCGTTGTCGTGTGTAAGGAAAAAATATCCTTTTTCAAATTGTTTCTCAAACACACATCCCTGACAAACAATAAAAAGCGTAGTTATTTTTTTAATGAGAGACAGTCATATTTGAACAGCATCTCCTCTGTTCATAGAACGGGGGTTTTAAAATTGAGAAGATGACTGTTTAAAACTGGGTTAGTGGGACTTGATGGGAAAAAAACTAAACCTTTAACAAGTACAGAATCACGGTTGCCTCGCTAGTGTAGGAGTTAGCATTTCAGTATCATAACCACTATACACAAGCCATCTGGAGGTCGTGGGTTCGAATCCTCATCCGGGTCAGGATTATTATTTGTTTTTGGTATCATCAATACCTTATTATTAGTGATTGTACAATTTTCTTCATTATTATCATTATTGCTGGGTTTTTTTAAATAGCAATAATAGTCGCGATAGGTCAACCTCAGCCACAGATTCCACTCGCATTAGTAACAAACCCAAAAATCGTTTTTGTTGGAGTGAAAGATTCAGATTCCAACAGGACTCTCCCCCGTTCACAGGGTTTTCACTAGTATACTATATGCATACTGTGATCTACTTCTATAATATTACACAGGCCCTATCCATGTACCTATACATCTTATTGATATATGCATGTTAGGACACTGGTTTGTCGCTGATTACCTTTCCCAACCCAAATTGTAGATTGGTACTGGTACCCCTTTTGTTAGGCAATTGAGTAAATTTTCTTGCCCAAGGAAAACCAAAGTGCCACTTGTAAGAATTGAACTCGGAGCCCCTGGGTTCTGTGCTGCGTCACTACCAGTTAGGCCACCGCACCAAGATGTGTATCACAAGATAATTTTCTTTCTTAGAATCAATAAAATATATCTTATCTTACCTTATCTAAAATGCAGAATTTAACACCTTAGGCATGATGAAAAGAGTGTCAAAATCTACCCTCAAAGTAAACGCATTCAAGGAACTATATTTATATAATTGTTTAATGATTAATAAATAAAATATTAGATGTCAGAATTTTTAGCATTAACAATTAATACATTCACTTTTGTACTTGTCCAATTACATTTACTGTTTTATCGTACTTTCATAATATTTTATATTCATGTCTCTGTGATAATTGAACTTCAAAGACTTTAAAACTTTTTAATGTTTGGTCACATGACCAGTCCAACCTAGGAGACACAAAATGGCGTCAAATAAAGGTTATTGTTTACGTTCCCATTCATTAACCATTGAAACATTTATTATAAAATGGTAACATTAAAATGGACTGCTGAGCCTGTGGTGGAGTATGGAAGAGAAAGTTTAATAGGAACAGGCATGAGAAAGACAAAGACAAAGACAAAATGTTTACAACGTTTCGGCCTAAGGCCTTTGTAAGGACAGGCACAACAAAACAAAATAGGAAAAGTATTAATAAACAACACTTAACAAAATGGAAATGGGCAATAATATACGGAATGAAAAATATACTGTAGATTAAATTGTACAATAAAAAAGTAGCAGATTCCATCACAGTTTCTGTCATACTCTCAGCACAAGCAGCCCTCATCTAAACCTTCTTGTTCAGCACCCAAGACACAAGCTCCCCCTATACCTTTAATTCTGGTGATGATGACATGACATCACAAATCCTGCACCAGAAAAAAATGTTGGTTCTGGATCCCTCGTACAGTGGTCCATCTGTCCAACATCAACTTCAGAGAGTCAAAATTGCTCTTGCAGAAGTCACCAACAAACTTGGCCAAAAACAGAAAGAGGTAAAACTCTTAAAAAGCGGCGAAATACAGGGCAGGAACGTACAAATCTCATTGCTCAGTGAAGTAAAAGAGAATCGTCTTCTTCATTTAGAACACTTCAACTTGCTCAATATAAACTTCGATTGAGACACATCAACTCTTTTTGCTAATGAACTTGACAATTATATAACACCTGAGGGAAGAAGATATTCAGAAAAATTGAAGGCGTCTGCCTTACTCTCCATTATTACAGCTCAAAAGCCTATGAATACCGTAGGAAATTTTTGAAATTGCCAAACCCAGGAACAATAGGTAAATGACGTATGCTACAACTTGAAATTAAAGTGTAAGCTAGTTTCTTTCAGAGGTGCTTGCCACATTTAACAAATATTTCTTCTTCTTCTTCTTCCAATTAACTGACTGACTGGGCTGGGCAGAGTATGACTGTCAGTGCGCATTTCAACGCGGTCGATTACAGACCTCTTAAACTCTTAAAGCGTTTTAAAATATTTTTTTCTCGTTTTTTAATTTAACGCAATAACTTATTTGGTCTTTCTTAAATTTATATGATGAAGCGTATATTTGCGGTTGTAAGCAAGCTGTTCCATAACCTTATAGTGCTAGGAAAGTAGGAATGAAGATGACTTTCAATATTAGATCGAGGTAGATTAAACATTTCATAGCCTGATTGCCTAGTTTGTCTCTTACTCAAACTTCGCAGGTATTGGTCAATTGGGATTTCTATAAGTCTGTTTAGCCCTTTGTAAAATATTATTATCTTAGTCCTTGCTCTCTCCCCTTGAAGCGGTAACCATCCTAAGTTCTTCATATTGATATTTGTTGAGCCTGTAATAAAGGAGTAATTATAAGTTACATATCGAGCAGCATTCTTTTGCAATTTATCAATTTTTTCGATTTGATTTTTACGGTGTGGATCCCAAACTATGCAACCATATTAGAGTGGGTACTGGCCAAATTTCTTATTTTTTTGTTATGTAGTTTTCGAGAATATTTTGCTCGCAAAATTTCCCTTAGCTCCATTAGTATGTAGATTATTACTGTTATTATTTTTATAATGATGCAGTTGGTAACAAACCCTAACCAGTTCGGTCGATGACACTGAGCCACTCCAGCTACAGAGCTGTTATCAATCAAATTAAAGTAGTTGAGAAAAATGTTCCTTTTACCCCAAACTTAAAACTTGTTTAAAGTCTGTGTCAAGAATCATTTTGAACACCATGTCTCTTCAAGTACCGGGTCTAGAGCAGACATAGGTCATCATGGCACGCTACTCATCTCTTTGATCAGACAACTAAAGTCTAAATTGCTCCTATCTTTATTGGTTGCCCATCTGTTTAGACTATTTAAATAGGTTATTGTTTGTCTACCTCTACTTCTTTTACCATCTATTTTTCGGTTAGGGCTGAATGTTCTATACTTTTGTGTCGATTTAGATGTCCTACAAATTCTATTTGCCTTTTTCTTACAGTTTTTATCAAGGATCGATCTACTCTAGCCTGATCTAGCACATCTTTGTTTGATATCTTATCCTTCCATGATATTCTTATCTTAACACCATAGAAAGTTTAGATAAACAATTTTCCATGATTTTCAAAATAAGGACTAACAAAACCAATGTGCATGTGCCTGATAACGACATCAAATACATCTGAAGAACAACTTGAGGTCACACAGAGAAAGCTAAATGTTCCACAATCAAGAAGTGAGGCTTGCATTCAGTCTTTTGTTTTCATTGCCTGCCGTCTGCTTACAGAATGTCTTACCTTCCAATGCAGATTGGGGATGTTCCCATCGTGACCCAGTTCAATAGATCTGCCACGCTTGTTTTTGTGTTCACAGATTGATTTGGGCCACAATTTTGGGGGTTACCACATAAATGCCTTGAACATTATATATATGTTGTTTTAAAAATGTACTTTTTGACAAATGTCATTTATTATTAATTGTTATACAGATGAAGATAATGTAAATATAAAAGAAGAAGCTAACACAGAAGCAACCAAGCGACTCATTGAAAAGGTGCAAGATCACAAATTATGGGCTTTGTTTGTCCATACCATTAATTACTCCACCCAGTTGGTTTATAAGTTTGACCCAGAGTCTCCTCCTGTCACTGTTTTTGGTGGTATCTGCCTGAAGGCATATATGTGCCATTGTATCTGTCACATTGCTCAATACCTGCACTGCAGCTTTTAGTGGTGACTGCCTTGGAATTGGAGGTTTGGGATTTGAATCCTGGCTGTGTCATACTTAAGGCGTTAAAATCAGCATTCTAGCAGCTGTCCTGTCAAGCACTCAGTGTTTTGGGGGAACAATGCTAAGACTGGCTGGTCCAGTGTCAGTATACTGTGACTGGGTAAGATATTTAAATGAGCCGTCTCTTTATTTCTGTGTGGCAGCATGATTGCCAGAGAGCTCTGCCTTTCATATGACCCAAATTGTGTTAAAAAAGGATTTTAAACTGGCAACAACCAAGCAATCAACCAACATTGCTCCATATGTTGCCAAACATAGGTTTTTACAAGACGCTGCATTGAATCTGGCATTGTGGGTTGAGCTGAAAATCATTGTATTTCTATAATTTGTCTAAGAACAAATCAAGACTGTCTTAGCGACTGACAGCAAGATCCAAAATCTTGCACAGGAGTTGAACAAGCACCGATCTCTTCTAGTCATGGGAAGAGGATACAACTATGCTACTTGCCTCGAGGGAGCTTTGGTGAGTGCTTTCTTTTTCTTCCTGTACTTTTTATTCTCTAATGTTACTGTTAAATATGGAGCCTTATATAGCGCTGATAATCCACAAATAGTGCTTATCACAGTTCACAATTTTACTTCACCTGTCCATCAGGGAAAATTGAGACAATATAGGACAAGACAAGCACCTGTAAGGTGTGTATCTACTGGTAGGTTTTAGGATTAGAAAGCTTTCTTTCGCTTTGTCTCGTTTCTGCACTGTATGTTATCTAAAGTTTGGCTCATTTCTTGTGATTTTCAGTGCTTGCTCCCCACCTTTCCTGTCAAAATAATGCTCTGTTGTCTGTACTCACCGCTTACTGGTTTTGAAGAATGCCCAGTAGGTAGAGCAACTGTGTCTGTGTGTCTCCACTTATCGCTTCTCTTGCCAAACGACAGCACAACTACGAAGAGATTAATTGCCAAGTGCTGAAGGCAATAATGCGTTTTGTGAAAGCACATGGTTGAACAAAGGCAGCATTATTGCTTTCTGCAAGTTAACTGAAGCGAGTCATTACGTGTATTCCAAATGTGAATTACTTTGTGTAGTGTTGTATTTGAAAGTAGTTTTCTGTGTTTGATTAGGTATCTTTTTCTCCCCAAGTAGGGGCCCTAGTTTTTCAATGTTTTTCCATGTGATGTCATGTCGTGTGATTGTTATTAATTCTGTTTTGCTGGCATTGACTATTAAGTTGTATTTCTCAAGGATGTTTTGGATGGCATCAATGTGTATAAAATTTGTGTCAATGTCAATCAAGTCCATGTCGTCAGCATAGATCATTTCATTGGGAATTCATTCTTGTTTGGGTTTAGACAAGGCCTTGCTTCTATAAGTGAATGTCCAAAGTAGACAGGACTCAAACTATTCCCCTGAGGTCTCCCAATGTTGCTGATATATGACAGGGTGTTTGTTGCTCCGCTAATCCTCTTCAACTATTTCCAAGAGGCTCTATTGATGGTGTCGAATGTCGCTGACATGTGAAGTCTGGTTATTTTTATTTGGAATTTAGATTGGCATGTTTTTGCTGTTATTCACCTGAGTAGTATATGATGGCCTAAAATCTAATGAATAGCATTCAGTGTTAGAATATATTTTAAAAAATCTTGCAATCTTGCACTTTAGTGATAATACATTTTATAAATATACTAGCAACCCCGATACAGCTTCACTGAAAATATAGAATATATTATAGTAGGATAGCAGACACCTACGATTGACTGTTTCTATTCTTTTATCAAGAATTTATACATAGAGTGTAAGTGACAAGATAGAGTGGTGAACTTAAAATATTCGAGCCTCGGTTCAGTCAGTACCACCAAAAAAGTTAGCTCCCTTGGTTACTATTATTATTAGCTCTATGATGCCAATGATGAATGAACTTGTTCAATAAGTTGCAATTTTATTCAGCACTTCGACGTCCCGTCACTGAACAAACAGAAATCGAATAGCTGCAGAAAATTGAAAGGTCTGAATATCTCCTCTCTAAGATGAAATATCTGATATTTTTTTAGTCTCTTGCTCCAGGGTGGTTTATAAGGATTATAGACATATAAGTTTCAAACTCTAAATCGACATGTAGCAACCAGTAGGTGGCGCCGTGACACACACGCACTCAGTCTCTTCTATAGATATAGATGTTACCGTTTCTAAATCGATCAGCAGTGACCGGGAGACTATACTGTGTCAGACACACACACGCACACACACACACACACACACACACACACACACACACACACACACACACACATACACACACACACACACATACACAC
>JAUEKZ010179873.1:0-13814 GCA_031471865.1 Melibe leonina | reverse complement strand
ACTGGAGAGAGTGCTGGAAAAAGTAAGATGACAGATAAATCCAAAAGATAAGAAACAGAAGTAGCGCCCGCCAACCGCCCGCCTGGAAAAAATAAGATGACAGATAAATCCAAAAGATAAGAAACAGAAGTAGCGCCCACCATGTATGTTTGTTAAGAGAGAGCACTAGAAAAAGTTAAGATGATAGTAATAGGTAAAGCCAAAAGGGAAGAAGCGCCCACCAGAGGCAGCCGCAAAAATCTTTTATCCAAGATCAGCAACAAACACACGTATGAGTTGCTTAATCTTGATAAAATCATTATATTTCTCCTCTTGCTTACAACAGCAATGAGTGTATGCTTATATTTATTAAATAAGAACTAAAAAGAGAGTGATGAAAAGTAAGAAGCCAACAAAAAAAAAACATAAGTAGAACCTACCAAGGACTTCAATAACCACCCCTCACACACACAACTACAAGGTAAAACAAGGGTATTTATGTCAAAGAGCATATTTATTTTTAGTCTGAACACATATTCATGGCAAAACTTAATCATCATGAATGAATAGTGAATATGCACCAAACTGTACCATCAATAGTGTCAAACAAGGCAATCAAAAATGGAAGATTTTTTAAGTTTCATACACAAGTGGTCTTCATTGACAAAAATAAGTTGAACAAAATAATGACACAATGAAAATCATTCTATGAACCTTAACTGAACAAAATAAAAACATTCTTCATTTTATTAGAATATACAAAACATATCACTTTGTGGTTTCAAGAGAGAAGCAGTCTTAAAACAGTTGAAAAATGTACGTAATGCTTCTACACTTGATATGAAGCCTTTCACACTGCATTGGGAAAACCTACAAAGTATGAGTAACAAATGCTTTCAAAGTGTTTTGTGAGTTAGCTCGTTTATGTACAATTTACAATACAACAACGCGAGTGTTGCTCTACCAAGACGAAGGTAAGAATGTAATTTGACAAAAAATGTTGCATTTATAAACATATCTGCCATTTGTAACTCTCTCAATGTCAATTAAGCGTTCACACAAAACAAAAAGGATGAAAATGGAAGAGAATGGATCAATAATGAAAATGAAATTGACTGAAAATCCCTTGCTATTAACAAAACAAACTGGAAATGTCATATCTAGAGGTGGTTTTAAAAGGAAGCGACCAAAAATAATTAGGATGAAACAACATGCCATACAAAAAAACTAGAATTGTTAACGATTAACTTTAACAAGCCATCAATCTGTTCATATAGTTAAAAATTTTACAAGCTTCTAAGTGCTCCATGTGATCCATTCACTGATAGCGGTGTTTCTACTCCTTGACCGGAATTAGGTTTTAAATCTTGTATATCCTAACTAAAAATAAAATAGTAAATAAATGATGCAGCAAAACAACTGATCAAATTCCAAACGCACATACACAAAACTCAGCAGGGGAAAAAAGCAGTGATGATAATCAGACAACAAATGACACTGTTACTGTTATTACAAACAAAAAACGAATGTATTCTATACATATTTAGACAAGGCCATTTGAAATTATTTGTGCGCTTCTAGAATCTGTTGTAATTGTAATTGTATGTTACAGATGAAACAATATTAAATTACAGTCTAAGCCTTAACAAAGCCTCAAGAACTACAGTGACTGAAAAAAAACCCTCACTGAAAAATGGCAAAATTTCATTAACAGGTCGATCTAAAAAATTAGTCCTTATTATTTCAATTATAGTCAAGTTCCTTAACTGATAGACAAGCCCTTAAACTTATGTTTATATGTTTATTGTTTTAAGTGACGCTTTCAACTGCTAAGGCCATATCAGCGCCCAGGGGTAGGTAAGATGATGGGTAAGTTAAAAGAACAGCCAGACTTTGCCCTTGCCAGGGATGTTTCATAGAGAGAGATCATTTACAATGAAAAAAATATTGCCTCTCAAAAAAATCAATCAAAGACAAGGAGATGATTTACATTTCTTTAAAAATATCATCTGTTACAATCACAAAGGAGAGAAGTAAAAACAAACAAATAATGGTCACCACCCACATCATGCATTGTGGTCCAGGGAGACCCAAGGATATTCTACCGCTCTTCGTGTATAAAAGTACTCAGTTCTTCTTCATAGAAAGTGATCCTGTATTTAGGTGACACAATGTAAATCATGGGGGATGAACACCAAATCTGTTAGGATAACAGACAGGACTAAGACTGAGCATATGGATACAAAACAGCTGTGCATGTAAGCTTTGAGAACACTGGAGTTTTGAAAAAAGTAAGATGCTTGTTTATTGAGAGTTTTAGGGCGCTTGCAACTGCTATGGTCATATAAGCGCCCAGAGGTAAGCAAGATGATAGGCTAGTTAAAAGAATAGCCAGACTTTGACCCTGCCAGGGATATTTCACAGAGAGATGATTTACAAAGGAAAAAAAATATCTCTAAAAAAAGGTGACAAAGAGGTGATTTACAGGAAAAAAATATCCCCTCTCACATCGCAAAGCAGGACACACAAACAGATGATGGCTACCACCCACATTAAGCACTATTATGGCCCAGGGAGACCCAGGATATTCTACCACCCTTTGTGTAAAAAAGTACTCAGTCCTTCTAGATAGCAAGTGACCCTGTAGTTAGGTACCATTGTGCAAAACATGGGGGATGACAAGCAGGACCAAGACTGAGCTAACAGATACAAAACAGCTGTGTCTGTGTAAGTTTTTCAAGGGAGCACATGATAGAGTGCTGGAAAAAGTAAAATGATAGATAAAGCCAAAAGATAAGAAACAGAAGTAGCGCCCGACATAGGCGCCCGTCAACCAAGACGATCGATAAAGCCATAAGAGAAGAAACAGAAGGTTTTCCTCTCATAAATTAAATAGCAATGTGCATGCATTTCCATGCACTGAGAAGAGGTGTAGAGAAAATAACCATCAAGGGAATGAGTTAGGGATACAGTGTGTAGGTTACTAGTGCACAGCATTCTGCATCACCCATAGCAACCAAATGGTGGTAAAATAATAATCACAACACATGAATGCCTTTATCGCTCACAAGTTGGAATGTGAATGAGGTAATATAAAGAAAAGCATTAAAGTGTTGGAGTACTACATGATGACCCATGCCAGTGCAAATCTCAATAACTTTAAATGGCACATAAACTCAGTAAGCCATTGCCTGAGTTAATAATTTAATCTAATTTAATAGCTCTTTTGGCTTTAGTTTGGTTTGGTTATTGCCAGTTTAACTTTAACACTCATATTTTTACATAGTTCAGCCTTCTTTGGCTTTCGTTCCCGGTAAAGATTCAAGACACCTGGGGGGATTATAACTGTGACAGCAAGTAAAGCTAATTGTGTGTTTTTTTAATAATAGACAGTCTCCAGAGCCAAGACATCAAGTATCATGATCTACTGCTACCCCAACATTTTTATCATACTTTCCAATAGTTTAGAAGAAGAAAAAAAGAAGGAAAAATCCCTTTCAAAGAGAATAACAAAGGTTGATGTGATTGTGAAAAACATTTATGTGATTGTGAAAAACAAAATGTTTTCAAAATCCTCCAGACCACCCCACCCCCCTCATTTATGAGCAGTGCAGCATTTGTAATGTAAATGAATGGGAGCAAACAGGATGAATGATGTAAACAAGTTTAGACATAATGATGTTCCATCTCATATCACCATGGTAAAAAGTATGAATATAATATAGTATACTGACCACTTGCCTTTTAGTTGGCAAACAAAGCAAAAAGGTAACTGAAATTTTACAAACAAAAATTTATCACAAATACAATTTCTTGAAAAATCCATTATGCTTGTTGAGATGGGATGGATTTTTAATTACATCTTTACATTTTCAGGTATTCACAAAGCATTCATTCATTCTTTACAAAATAATAAAAATGGCAACAAAAAAGTCAAAATATAACAAAAGAAGAGAGATGCAATCGAGATTCTATTTTGACTAGACATAATATAAAGACAGGTCAAAGGTCAGTAAGCAGCATTTCCTGATAAGAGTAAGAGACTTAAGAGCCTCCATTGTGGCAATATTGATGAGTTGGGACTCAAGATTATTTTTTAGATAAAAAGAATGTAAGCTGAAACAGAAACAATTCAAACTCTTACAAAATGAATTCAAATGCAAGAATAATGCCGAGTTAAAAAGGTTCTGAAGTGTTACATCATTCCACATGTGCACAGAGAAATGACATCTGATAGGTTGGAAATCCCAATGAGAACTTTTTACAGAATGCACAATAATATCCAGTAAGAAATGCAAAAGATATGTGCCCTTGTTTGTTTCATTTTCCTACAGATCAAATACAAGAGTGAACAAATGTACAAATGGTGAAAATGTATAGTCTGTATATTTAGTTTTTATTATCACCAACTCAGAACTCAACTATCATCCACAAACTTATTGCATTAGAAAAAATAGTACAAAAAGCAACATACAATGATTTAGATATCTCCTTTCATCAATGCACCAATGTATTTCTGTCCAGGCAATAAAAGGGTACAAAAACTACTTTACAAGCATGTTGGTTGGTTTTTAACATTTTTAAATGTAAGTGATTTGTGAATTTTTATGAAAGATAAAAAAATATACCACTTTTCATTCTTAATTCCTTACAACGAAAAAAAAAATACTCAATGAAACCTTTTTATGATAATTTGTGACAAACGCAGTCAAACAAGAATAAAAAACATAAGATTGAATTGTGATTGATGATATGCCTCATTTTTTTTCCATGACTTATTTTGATTCAGATTTCTGTTATGAAAAGTTCAAGAAAAAAAACAAAGGAGCCTTAGAGGCAAACAAACGCCTATTGCTTGACAGAATACTGTACAAAAAAGTGTAGTAAGAAGAATCAAGATTCAAACTGTAATACCAACATAAAAATTTCACACTTTTTCCACATCACATAACTTATAGTATCAGTCTTGACTGACATCACTTTCAAACTCATCTGAGAAATCTGACTCATCATCTAAGTCGTCAAACTCATCATCGTCATCATCATCTACAAAATTACTTCCATGGGGACGAATTACATCTCCTTTCCTTAAAAACTTTCGCTCAGCAAAAAGGACCTGAAACAGAAAGAAATATAAGAAAATCATTAAAGTGATGGGTGCACCATGAAACTTCAAATCAATTCTAGAAATAGTCCTCAATCCTATTACAGATGCCTTATAATTTATAACCAAATACACATCACAGCGAAATGCCTGGGGTATCTAAAATTATTTCGGATTAACTGTTTTTCCGATTATCAAATACGTTTGTTAAATGTGACATACCAGACAAAGAACGAGTTAAAAACCACACTGAGTTAGGAGAGACAAATACAGTGAGACTAATAATAGTGTTGACAGCTTTCAAGTCCCAAGTTAAACGTCTCTTTTTAAGAGAGCCATATCAGTGATGATGTCATCTATTCAGACTGGTGAATATGGCTCCACACCTGGCCAGTCTAAGTCTTCGCCATTTCCATAATACTGAGCATCATAAAGGAAAGCAGCTACAAACTAAAATATAACGTTTTAATTAGCAGCTGGGATTTAAACCCTGCCATCATATCAATTCCAAAGAAAACATATCCCTAATGTATCAACTGTGTCGAGATGAACTGCATAATTATAATGAGCACTAGCATACCAGACTATCCGTTGCGACGTTTATTTGTATGCTATTTTAGTATTTAACGCTTTCATTTCAGACATTGATAACTGTATTCATAGTATTAGAATAGACAATTTCAACTCTTAATTATTTCAGTGTAAAAATGATTCTATCTGGCAACTGTGAAACAATGTATGGTTCAAATTCAAAACAGTAAAAATATGAAACAGGTTTCTGTACATTTAAATACAAAATTAAACAGCTTATAATAATGCAAAGGCTCTTATCTATTTTAATGATTATACTATCATGGAAACAAAGTGAAACTGATAATATTTTTTTTCAAGGATCAAAATAGATCCTGAGTAACTCAGTCTGTAGGAGCACTGAAAAATAAGCCATTTTTTTTCTTCATAAGAGATGTTGAATACTTTCCCTCAGAAAAATAGGCTGAACATAGATTTCAGCAGAAATTTATTTGGTCGCTACTATTTACAATGAAATCTATAAGTGTAATCAATATTAAAAGTATGGAACAAAATACATTCATATCTCACCTTTTTATCTACTCTGGAAATTTCCATCTTAAACTGTTCAACAAGCGGATATATATGTTCAATAGCCAGCTGGACATTGAGGACACTTGGAGCTGTGAGGAGCGCAGGTGGAAAGAAAGAAAAATTAGAAAAGGAAGAGTATGAGAAAAAATATTGTTTTCAATGTGAGAGATGATGAGATAGAGAGATATGGAATAAAAAATGGTGGGGGAGAGATGATTTTTTCTCTCATCACTGGATATCAACTTGATGTGCCTTGATTGACTCAATGAACTATGTCCATTTTTTTTAGTGAATGTTACCCAAGCCTGGGGATTTTAGTCCATTTTCGAAAACTCATAGAAAATCCACCACAAAAGCAATGTTTGTTTTTTAATTTATCATTTTTTTTCGCTGAAATAAATCTACCTAAGAAGACCCTACCTATAAGCTTACTTTGACAAATTTTAATTAGTATTAGCTTTCTAATCTTACACACAAAAGTAAACTTTTCACAGATTTTAAAACGCCTGTTTTGAACCCTATGACCTTAGCTAGAACTAGTGAGATAAAAACCACAGCTAAATAAATGATGTGCCTGGTATATTCAAACAAAATCATAAAGGATCTTATTTTCACTGCCGTATATTTTTCCTCAATGTCGTCCAAACTACCTCTTATCCCTTCAATAATTCATAATCATTGACTTTGATCAAGTGATAGTGATGGCAACAGAAAGCGCCTCTTGCATGTCTTTGCGTACAGTTTTTGTGTATATGATAATATAGTTGCATGAGACACAGGCTACGAAACAGTTAATAGGGGCCAATAAATTCACACTCTTATCCACACCAGACTACCACAAATTTAAGACAGACTACGTTCGGCGCAAAGGCTCTACGGTTATGGCATCGAAACCAAATATGATTGGTGCCAAGGTTCAGTGAATTAAGGTTTCAAAAATTACTCTTCCCTCGCAACAGATTGAAAAATCTGGCTGAGTAGGAATACTTACCTGTCACTGTAATACTGCCTGTAGAGAAGATCTTCAAAGTTGCCTTAGGTTCACTTAAACGATATGTTACACCAGGATGAATTTCAGGTTCGTAGCTGGGTTTTTAAAAAGACAGGACCAAAAAAGAAACAATTGTCAACAACACAGATGTACCAATAAACATACATTGAAGCAATGAAGCACATAGTATAGAGTAGTAGGTTGCCTTAACTTTCCATACAGTCTTTACTTTTGCTGAGTCTAAATAGACCTAGCTCCCCTTTTACAACTGGGTGAAGGAGGGCCCAGAAACAAATCTTGCTCAAAATGAAATTCACATCAAGTGGCAAGACGGTTCAGAGCCGAGAGATCATCAGATGCTATACTACGTATTCAGCCATTTGGCCATGAAAGACTCACCATGATATAAAGACTGGTTTTTTTTCAATCAATTTGATTTTCAAAATTAAAGACTTCCTCACTACCTTTCTTTCCTTATAATTTCTTTCAGCACCCTAAAATGTTCCTTTCATTTGGCAACTGTCTCACTGAATCCAACATCTTAATAGTGACAACTGACAGTCTTAACCCTTTTAAAGGAGGTCTTGATTCTAACCCATCTGAAATTTGGAAAATATTGAAAATGTACATTCTTACACCAGATAAATCAGATTTCAGTCAACTGACATATGCCAAAACCCTGAATTTCAGGCTTTTGGCATATGTCAGTTCACTGAAATCCGATTTATCTGGTATGTATAAGAGCAAGCAAATCTTGAAGATTTTAGTGTCATTAGCATTGATAGGGTTAATGCTATGTTTATAAACA
The DNA here is from genome assembly GCA_031471865.1 of Melibe leonina. Lineage (NCBI taxonomy): Eukaryota > Metazoa > Mollusca > Gastropoda > Nudibranchia > Dendronotidae > Melibe > Melibe leonina. Next base: position 5,828 of record JAUEKZ010179873.1, on the reverse strand, counting down.
ATTTTGCATGCAGCCACAAGAAGAAACAGTTCTAATTGAGGAATCAAGGGAAGTAATGATCAAAACCTTTACAATCTAGCAACACTTATCTTTTCATACAACAATCGATGGGGGAAAGGATCTTAATTCTACACAATGAATACCTTTCTTACCCCAAACATCTACTAAATAAGTTCCATTTAACAACGTTTATCTTTCATTATCATCAAATTAACACAAGAGAAAATTTTAAAAAAAAGGATTCTACCTGGCCCTTGCTTTGTTTTCCGTCGAGAACTGATTGAGACGAATACCAAAAGGGAGACTACACGTTCCTAAAACATTGACAACTCTGAATTGGGAAAATCGCACATTGAATCCAAGTTTTTGAAGTCGTCTTGCAATTCTTCGGGCTGCCACCTTAGCAGCCTCTTCACTGTAAAAGAAAATAAAAGCACTTATTATAGTCACTTGACAGCAATATCTTGTACAAATCAATTCTAATTCTCAAATAAGAAGCTTAAGGAAAAATAACAATAATTCACAGTTAACATTCATGATAAAAAGCATTTCATAAAGGCTTTTTTTAAGCATATGATGATGATGAGGACACATCCCCCGATATCTATGGCCCTACTGTACAGTTCTGAAGGTAAAAAACATGAAACATCTTCTTCATCTTCCAATAACTGACTGACTAAGCTTGGCCAGTTATATAGCAGAATTTTCAAATCTGTCTGATGATACCAAGAACAAGCCAAGCTTTTGAAGCTGGCCCTGAAGTAAAAATGGAAGAGGATAAAAAGTAAATTTTTGACTGATAGCTACTACTTTTGTGTACTACTAAAGTATGAAAATTCAAGCAACAGTCAGAAACCAAAATTGAAAAGATTATTTTACATCAGAGAAATAACTCTGCCAACTGTAGTTTTAACAGATAATACCTGGTAGACCCTGTACATGTTATCTTTCCTGATGACCAAATAGAGGCTGTTACAAGTGGATTGCGAAGCTTCATGTTCAACATCTGTGTCAAATGAAAAATGACAATATTATGATACTGTGGAGCGCGTAGACCCTATAAATGATGGGGCTGGGCATAAAATAAATGATATTCATAATTATTATTATTATTACTTTATATTGATGGTTACAAACATTGCTCAGCATCCTGTTCCTCTATCCTCAATGTAAGTGCTTGCTAACCACTCTAACATGGTGCAAAGACTGCAGAATAAATCCTTTTACATTGACATATATTCTGTAACCCGAAAACCTATTAAGTCATCACAAATGGACCTTGCTTGCCATAATGTGCTAAGCCATTTTGGACATTGTCATTCCCATAGCTGAAGATTTTTACGATAGGGATTTGAACAACCCATCATAGAAAAACATTTGTTACTCCACAAACACTCAAGCTACCGGAGTGAAACTCTTACGATGTCTAGAGATATCATCCACCTATGTACTCAAACTGTCAAAAATACATTAGATACTCTTGAAAGTAATTATTAGCTAAAATATCACCTAGGTAGTAACATTTTTTGCCTATTTCTAGATTTACCTAGACCAGGCGTAGTTTAACTGTTATCTCAACCCCAGTTACCGATGTCGTGTCTATACTCATGCTGGACAAGCGTTGGCTCGATTAGAATATGTCAATAACATCAAAATAATATATTTACATGGATGATAATTCTATTTAAAGAATCAGTCTCATCGGCATAAGCCATTTTGAACAGCAAAAAAATGGATAAAAATCGCAAAATTCCACTGATTTCTATGGGGTTTTGTCGAGTGAAGAAAAAGCCTATAGAACTAAAGGAATTCTTTTTAACCATTTTTTTGCATTCTGTTGTTTAATATGGTATACTACGATTTGAACTGAAGTCAAATTCAGCAATGGGAACGCACATAAGAAGTTTCGACTTAAGTCAAATTCAATATGTTTAGGGTTAACATTAAGATAGTGTTTAAAGATGATAAAACAACTGAATAGCTTAATTTAAACTTACCCCATTTTCTCTTTTATATTCAACATGGGCACCTTCCATTGCCACTTTCTTCAAGTTTAGATGGCACTTGGAGTTAAATGTGCACACCACATTGTTGATAATGATGTCTATACAAGGGGCATCCTCAGCAACAACTTCTCCCTCTTGATGCCCGTTACCAAAGACTTCTCCATTGCTTGGTAAGAGACTGTTATTGTTGCCATTACATTCGTTGTTCATGGTGGAATATTTGGACGGATGGTCACCAAAACTGGTGAAAGGCTTGCTCTGCTGGAGGATGTCAGAAGCAGCTAATGGAGTGGTGAAAGAATTATGCAGGGTACCATTATGGTAGTTTTGGTCTGGAAGGATGGACATATTCTAAAGTATCAAACCAGGCTTCAAATGGGTTTGAAATCAGTAAGTATTCATTGCCTGAAATAAAAAAAGAATAAAAACATTTTCTGTTTCAAAGACTTGATAAAATTGTCATTTAAAATTAAATCTTTCAAAACTTTGCATGCACTGCTGCTAAAATGCCAATTTCTAAGACAACCTAACAGTTCTGAAGGGATTGAGCTCTATCTATGGCATGGGGAAAAATCCTAAAATATATGAACGGAGAAAAAAAGGAGAAACTTACAGTCTTTATTATAGTCTATCGGGCAAATGACATCATGATTGAACACTTTGAATGCCAAGTGTTTTGATAAAACTTATCCTTTCAGTGCCAGCCGTTTTTGCATGGTGAGTGAATGACCACTGGCCGTGTTTAAAAAATGATTAAAATTTTAGACCAAACACCACAAAAATTAAACAAAAAGAAAAATCAATAAATTTTATACACAACTCAGTTTCTTAATGATATTTTATTAGAAAACAGTAAGAATTCTTATCATAACGTGAAATTTTGCCGAATTAGACCGATCGGAGAAGGAAGAACAAAACAAACAATCTAGACCGGTTTTGTTATCCTCAGAAGTCTTAACACATCAGTTCAGCACATAACCTAAAACCAGATCTCTTGTTACATTCGAAAACCCATTCAGACCCTCAATAAACTATTTTCTTGAAAGAAAAACAACCATTCTCAACCCAAAACATGCCTTTGTATTCGTCAATGTTAACACTACCAAGTGAAGTCACTCACTATTAATATTAATTATTGCTTATATAATATACTTTTTCATTTCACCGCACACGTGGTGCGGTCTAGATTCTACGATTGTCTAACATGGCAGCTTTACGAAGTGCGGAAATCTGACGATCAAAATGGTATGCAAAGTGATATTGTGAAGGCAGGCACAGAAGGCTGATGAGAGGAGAGGAACAAGAGGGAGAAGAAGACGAAGAAAGAAAAAGGAGCAGAAGGAAAACAAGCAAGAAAAATGAAGAAGACGTCTAGGGGGAAAGAAAATAGGAGCAGGAAAAGTCAAGAATAATAAGATCAGAAGTGAAGACCAGAAGGAGAAGAAAAAGAAGGAAAAAGAAGAAGAAAGAAGAAGAAAAAGAAGAAGAAAGATAGAAGGAAAAGGAGAAGAAGGAACAGGAGAAGAACAAGCCTAAGCCAGACATAAGAAGTAGAAGGAATAAAAGATAGAAGAGCTGGAAAAGCCAGGAATAAGACAAAAAGAGAAGACCAAGAGGGTAAGAGAGAAGAAACTGCTGATTTAGAGCTGCTCTACTTTAACTGAAGAAATAAACATAGCAATCACATGCACTTTCGTATTGGTTTCCATTCTGCCTCGAAAAATAAAGCAATAGTTTTAAAATAGAGTTCCATTTCGTAACAACTTAATTAAGTCCAAGAGATGCTTTTTGGATTATTAGGAATCAAAGAAGGGGGAAAAGTGTCAACGGATTGTCTCTTCTCATCTTGGACTCTTTAGTCTTTAATTAGAGAAAGAGAATTAAAAAATGAAAAAAAAAGCTGAGAGTTAAATTACCAATCATGTCTGGATACCCTAATATTACTGTTACCTTAAAGAGTATTTGCAGAAATATTGTTCCTCCAATCTCCAACGGTAACAGAAGAATGGTTCATCTTTCTATTCAAAGAGCTCGACGTCAGACCAGGCTAATCGCCATTTTAGAATCTCCAAGTCTGTCTGACTGCCAGCCAAATATAACTTGCTGGTGGGCAAGCTTAAAAAGGATAGTTCGATACTAGTATTCCATTTGAGTTGTACGAGTACCGAGAGAAGTCCACTACGCTGAACAATCTCTGAAGAAGAAAGAACACACGCACACATATCAATCCCCTACCCAGTCCCTCCTTTTCCCTTCCCATCTCTCACTTTATTTCTCTCTCTCTCTCTCTCTTTCTCTCTCTCTCTCTCTCTCTCTCTCTCTCTCTCGTGTTTATACACAAATCGTAGATATAAATAACACATACGTGAGGACAAAAGTCAAAGTCACGCATGCTAATGTGTTTTTTTGTATTGTCAAATGATTAATATACTTTTTATTTTCATTTTCAGTTTATTTTCTGAATGGTGGACTATTTTTGTCTTGCAATTACAGATAGGATTGCCTAAGAACAATTAAGATTTTCACATCCTTAGAATCAACTTCTTTGTAGGCACTCAATAACGAATAAATTCGATAATTTCATCAATCTATTCCCTCGTTTGCTTGATTCTCACTTTTTTTTTGGAAAAGTGCAGACAGATCCCTACATATCTCTAGCAAGATAGTGACGTGATGTATCTACCCAATTTGAAAGCTGTTAACTGCAGACACGGTAAACATTTTCTAAGGAATTGACAAGATATCTCATAAGATATAGGTCTAGAGGTCTAGATCTAAGAGTCATTAATTAATTACAATAACGCCTGTTCACGGAGATCCTGTTGACACACGCAGAGTGAATCGAGTAGTCGCGCTCCTCTTTATATTTGAAAGAAAAATTTGTCTGATACTCGCACAGCCTATATCAACTGTATTGCCGGATAAACTCTAACGTAGAAAAAAACGAACTGCCAAATAAACAGTGGATAAAATAAATGCATAAACGGCAGTTTTCTCTCTTCTCTGATTTCCCCGTACTTCGTGTGATGTTTGGTGCTTAGCTTGGAATTAATTGCATCAAACCTGTTAACTATACGTTCGGATTCTTTTCCTGACGAATTCTCGGCATTATTGTGATTATGATTACAAATCCGGAGTAAATACAGTCCTCCTAGTCATCTATAATTAGAGTAAAGATACGCAAAACTTAATTGTTTTGGTTCGCATTCAGCATACACTCAAAATGCACAATGGGCAAAAAAAAAGCTCTATCAACTCTTGCGTTTTTTCCTATCTGCAAACAGTTTTCACTAATACGTGTATCGCATTTTCTTCTATGCAATTAGATGTTGCTAAGTGTTGGCAGCAATTTGGAAAGACCAAAGACATACCGATAACGCATCTATAGATAGAGATCTAATAGAAACCGTGATGGTGGTGATAATGCGGACTTAGAGCGACGAAAATGATAGACAATCTTCTTTGGCAGTTGAGGAGTTGTTCTTTTTGGGCCTTTAAAAAAAATCCTAAATCACGGCGCACACGCACACACACACACACACACACACATATATATATACACACGCGCGCGCACGCATACCCATGTCTGCGCACAGAGAGAGAGAAAGAGAGAGAGTGTGTTTTGTGTGAGAGACAGAGTGTGTGTGTGTGAGAGAGAGGGAGGGAGTGAGAGTGTGTGTGTGTGTGTGTGTGTTGTGTGTGTTTGAGAGAGAGCGTGTGTGTATGTGTGTGTGAGAGAGAGAGAGTGTGTGTGTATGTGTGTGTATGTGTGTCTGTTTGTGTGTGTATGTGTGTATATGTGTGTGTGTGTGTGTGTGCGTG
>JAUEKZ010179872.1:0-26951 GCA_031471865.1 Melibe leonina | reverse complement strand
TAACCATATATCCCCTTCTCTCTTCCCCCTTTCTCTCTCTCTCTCTCTCTCTCTCTTTATCTTTCTCTCCCTAAAATATATATCAACCCTCATTTTCTTCTTTACGAATCTATTTCTCTCTTCCGGGTGTGTTTGGAACCACAAGAGGAAGGAAGTGAGAGTCACCAGTCACTGATGATGGTACAATAATAGGGTCGCCAACCTTTTTCAACAATGTTCTTGAAAATCTAAAATAAAAAAGTTCCTCTTGATTGAAATTACCAACCAACCGCATTGTTATTTTTTGGTTATGATGGGGGCTAATCTATTTCGCCTAATTATTTATTTTAATTTTGTGCATATTTCAAATCAATGACCTCTGTATTTCATCTGCTACCCCCACCCCCTTCCCTCCCCTATCCACGAACCAACTCCATGCCATCCATATCCTTTCTCAAAACCCTCCGTTTTCTCATCCCTACAACTCCTTCAACCGCCCTTCCCCTTTCCACAGCATCATGTTCTCCTATGAGGGAGGCCTGATGATGACCTTGGCCGTGACCCCGTGTGCCTCTGAGGTCAGTTGGACCCTCCATCTCAAGCCCAAACGGGACAGGAGTAAGTTGATAATAAATGAATCGTAATGAATAAATGAATATTAACTCAGTGATAGCGCATGTTCCCAGACAGCTCCGGTTTTTATACGCTTTTAACCCTTTCAATGCTAAGGTTATTTCTCTAACTACTAACTGAACACATCAGAAACGTCGATATTTGCCTGTACTTTTACCAGATGAATAAGATTTCAGTGCAATAACACAAGCCACAAGCGTGAACTCTTATCTATCTGGTATAAGAACACGTTAATTTTGAAGATTTTGCCTCCTTTTGGTGTGCTTTGGATCAGACCCTGTTGTGAAGGGTTTAGAGTCGGTATTTGATTCATCCCTGGTAGATCCTTACTCCGTTCACAGTGGGGTCTGATTTTAACCGATTTGAAATATGCAAAATCTTCAAAATATAACAGTTCTTATACCAGATACATCATATTATTAAGGTAAACTGACTTGTGCTAGAAGCCTGAATTTCAGGATTTTGGCACACACCAGTTTACTTATATCTGATTTATCTGTTATAAGAACACACAAATCTTAAAGATTTTGATATATCTAGTTACTTTGATTAGAAAGAATCTTAGCATTGAAAGGGTTAAGACAAAGACGAGTTGACTGTCAGACACTATTACTGCTTTATTTTGAACGGGGACTGCGTAAACAAAGCGCAAGAGAGCTCCGAATAGCGTCCATCTCCGACAGGCCTTCGTGATGTGAGTGCCAAGGTTTCTTACCATTGGCCAATGTATTCTCGGACTCATACGAACATGGATCCCAGAAGGAAAGATAGATATACGGAAGAAAACCCTCTAGGTAGACACTATGGGCCAATTTCATGACCTGAGACCAAAGTTAAGTCCGAGACTAAGTTCTAAATTTAGCTGGATTTCGGTACGGAGTGAATTGTTTTTCATTTTTTGAGTGATCAAAATATTCAAAAGGAGCCTAAATTGGGCTAAACTTAGAACTTATTCTCGGACTAAAATCTAGTCTCGCGTCATGAAATTGGCCCTTTGGGCTTAATAATAAACCAAATAAGTGCGTATAAGCAGAGCAGATAAGATAATGGTAAAAAGAAGAAAACCGGGATGTTACAAAAATGGTCAGAGGGTTATTTCGAGTTGAATGAAACATGCAGAGCATGTTCACTTGGCCTTCAACCCAACGGGTGATGAATTCAAACCCAGAACCCGCAATGGCATCCTCTCCTTCTAATCATCAGCATAGAGACTGCGTGCAACTTTTATACATCTTTTACTGCAACAGTCATCGACTACCACACTGTCATAAATTGTTATGTAGTTATTAGTCACTCATGACAGCCTGGTATTCCCGGAATTATTTTTTTCCACGTATTATGATATCTTCTTTTTTTTAATCTATCAGTTCATTCGTCTATTTATTTGTTGCTGTAATCAAATATGAAGTATTTACTAATTTATCACTCAATTGGTAATTTGTGTATTTTATTAAATTATATAACTTTGTTATATTTCTGTACCTCTGGTGTAACAATATAATCATAATGATAATAATATAAGTTTTTTTTTCATCCAACCATGAACAATTTTTGTAACTTATGATATATTAATCATCTTTTGTAAAAAGGCAAATAAAAGAGATTATGATTCAATCATAAAGTACATGTAGAAACCGAGTCTTTGATTAGCTAAGTTCTCAATATGTATGTTTCAAACACAATTAGGCTATTCAGTGTTCTCTGATTAATAGAACTTCCACACTTTGCTTGAACAGTTGAATAGTTTAATACATCATTCAAACCCATTTATTTAAAGGCATTTATGTGATTTGTACTTATTCTTTGCTCTCGTGTTACTGTCTTGTTGCTGCCCACAGAGTACCAGCATTTCGAGCAAAGAAGAGGGAGAGGTTCCTCCAAAGAACTTCTAGCTCAGTATCAGAACGGATCCAGGATGGTCTACCGCACCGAGACGTCCAGGGCGGGGATGTACATATTGACGCTGACACCTTTAAACACCGACACATATGTGCATCTCATCGTCACCAGAAACCTGACCATGCAAACCTCCTACCCAACTCTACCACCGAACACGGTCGTGCACGCCAAAATTCGGAAACGGAAATTAATGGTCAGCTGGTTGCCAAGCGACACGGCAGACGCTACACATCCTGTCAAATATTGCGTCAGTATCAGCCAGATTAAAAACTTCCAGACACACTGCGCCGCTCTGGCACATAAAAATGGCGACAAAAAACCCAAATACACGGACTGGGGTCTTCCCGATATGTCCAAACAGCATCGGAGGTGGCTGAGGAAAGCAAAACCCATCAAACGGGTGAAGAAAAAACTCATGTATTATACTTGTATCGAAGGCAAAACCAAATTTACTTATAAAAGATTGAGACGAGGGAAGAAATATTTTGTTGATGTTTTTCTTGTTTACAGAAATTCAGCGGGATCTGCGGCGTATATCGGCACGTCGGTGGAGAGGAAGAAGAAACGGAAAAAGAAACAGAAAAGAAAACTTGCGCTGTTAGAGCTGGGTAGAACTAGAACGATCAACTTGAAGCACACAGACGGTGTACGTCTCAGCCTGAATCAGACTTTGCCCAAGTTGGTGTTTGAAGTTGTTCCGTGTGGGGACCCTCTACCTTTCGTTCTTAACTATAAACAGAAAAAACTGCAGAAGAAAACTACGGTCCGTCACTGGACGCGCGTACCCATCTCTCCTGCCCAGCCGGGGCTCTACCGTATGACATTCCTCCTACCCAAACGGAAAAAATCGTCCTATGTGTCCGTTTCCACTTCCACCACTAACTCAAAATCTAAGATCGTCTTGCCAAAGAGTCTGTCCGTCAATGTGCTCAAGTCAGACACTACGTGTTCGAACGTTACGTTGCAGTGGAAGGAGTCACGTGGCAAGCAGTACTACTGCTTGTACCGTCAGACCCTCCCAGCCTCCGGGGTGGGAAAGACGTCAAAACGTCAGCGCTGCGTCAGTCCGTCAGAACGGCCGAAGACGTCCCGTGTGTTCTGTGAGAAGCGACGACCAAACAGGCATGCCTCTCTCCGTAAGTTCACCGTGACCGACCTGGTGCCCTCCAGCCTGTACCGATTCGACCTGTTCGTCGGGAACAAGAAGTCTGGAATGGTCCCTTACCAGACTGTGCGGGAAAAAACTGCCACAAACTGCTGAGACTGTGATCCAAGTGTAAGTGGAGTCGGATGAAAACGCCTTCGACTTTTCGTGATAAAAACGGTTCGAACAATTATCGAGAGAAAAGAAATAGGTGATAGAAATTTTGTTTATCAATGTAACCAAAGACGACCACTTCAAACATGAACAATCGTATTCCTCGATAAGAATATGAAATTGATCTATGAAATCTAATTTATTTCTACATTCTACGCGCGGCACTTTATCTCCAAGGGTGTTGAAGTGACATTGTTGTTGCCCTTCTGACTGTGAAACTTGAGGTTGATTGTTTCTCTTGTTTTTGATATTTGTTTACTTATGTTCATTTTGTGTATCTTCCATTGTCTTGTTTGTGGCTATGTTTTCAATTTGACGATTGTATCCAGTGGTGTGGTATGTTAACATTTTGATGAAATGCCAACCTACGTGGCTGTTAAATCCATAAAAATGCATTATATTGTTTCGCATTACTTGTATTGAAGATTGATCGAATTTTGATTTTCATAAAAAAAAAAAATAGTTGGAACTGAATTTGCATTGCAGGTATTTATTTATCACACAGACGGCATTCATCTTTAGCATGATCGTAATTCAATTCTAAAACGTAAGTTACACACAATTCTGAGTCGGGCATAAAGTCACAAAGAGTTGTTTATTTGCTCCACGCTGTCCGAGAAAGGGATGCCAAGGCAAGCGAGGATTGTTCAGGGGTGGATGTGGAAAAACCCATCTATTTTGGTTCTTAATAAACACGCCGACCAGTCGTTTATAAGTCGGCGTAGAAATAGTGGGGTAGTAAGTTTGGGAGAATCATGAGAGATTTGGTTGGTTGCTGCTTGTCGAACACCACTTTGAACGCAATTTTGGTCACGAAAATTTATCGCGCAGCCACACAGAGACAAAGGGTGGGCTCGCTCGAATATCTCATTCATTCACAGTATACTGACACCTTGCCAGCCACTCTTAGCACTGTTCTTATAATGACGAGCGCATAACGAGACATTGGGCTTATGTATGATGCTAACTGGAGTCACCCATGGTGTCATAGAAGTGAGCGATGATGTGTTCAGATCTTTTACCAAATAAGATTACCAACTGCTTTGGGATTGCAAGGTCACCTCGCCCAAAACACGCACATCATGAGAAGAGGAAACTCAGGCTTTTGATATATGTCAGTCCACTGAAAGTTCATTTATCTGGTATAATAACACATCACTTTTCAAGATTTTGCATATTCTGTTTGGTTAGAATTGGACCCCGCAGTGAAAGGGTAAAGAAATCGCACAATATTAATAGAACGCTTGTTTGAAAATAAGATAATTGATGTTGCTGTATGATTTAGGTTCTAGCTCAGACAAAAAAGGAAAGAAACTGTTGTGGTTGGTAGGGGAAAGTGGTGTTTCTTTTATCCAATGTTTTGTTGCTCTTCCGTCCCTCCTTTTCATCTTAAATCGGCTAACTACTTTACTACAAACTTAGTTTAGATAAAAGTGAAGACGCACACCTGTTTGCCCAACGCCGAACGAGTAAATATAATAAATATGACGAGTAATTAATAGTGAGATGGGGTCGAATCTTGGCTTTCCATTAAGTAAAAAAAACAAAAACTTTAAAAAGTTGATTTAATGCGCCATGCCTTCTAACTGCACCATGTTGTTTTCTGCAATTGTTCTTCCTCGTTGGTTTCTATCTAGTTTTCTTCTCCCTTTTCTCTGACCTGAGCATCGTTGTTTTCTTCTTCTGTGTTCGTATGGGGTCTGTTTTATATTTTAGAAACAATCTTCATCATTGTAAAAATTCTCCAAATTTTCAAGATTGAAAACAAAATCTTTTGAAAGTGTCTTCCAATATGAATCTGCGTAAATTGCTCAATTTTCAACTTTGATTGCAATTTTACCAAGAAATTTAGTAGCAACCATCTGCCTACAGTTTATTCTGATTTATTCTTAATATACAATCTCGTCTGAGAATTCGTGGAATTCGGGAATTCTGGAATTCCCCAGCACAACTGATGATAAGCGGCCATGGATCTGAACAAATCATATCAAAATGAAATGGTTGGCCGGATCAACAGCCCGGCAAGAGTACATGATCAAATTACAGTGTTTGATTCGCCCTGTTTGGATGTATGGCTCCACCTTTGGCACTACGGCATGGAATTGTTTTCTCTTCTGGCACGACTTGAACTCAATTGAATTCGAAGCTACAGATACACAATGATACACAATAAAAGCATGACTCCGAAAAGCGATTAAAAAGAATAGGGAGAAGATCAATGCTAACGCATCTTTTGTTATACATTAAATAGGAAGCAGTTAGATGGAGATTGGTACTTATATTCTATAAACATACAGACAAACAGACAGACAAACTGAGAGACTGAGAAATTGACTGACAGACACTCACTTACTGACAAGCTTGAGACAAATAAAGAAAGAGACGGTGAGATAGAGAGAGAGAGAGAGAGAGAGAGAGAGAGAGAGAGAAGACGAAGAAGAAGAAGAAGATGATGAAGTAGAAGAAGAAGGGGAAGGGAAGGGGAGGGTCCGGAGTTAAAAAAATAAATACATGGAGATTAAATATATTTTATTTGATGATAATTACAAACAAGCGAAAGCAGGCAAAAGAGAGAACAGGACATCCACTTTTTAAATAAGTGTGTCCAAACCAGCCAAGTGGCGAGGCAGCTCAATCAATAAAATGTCCTGCTCGAAATCGGTAGAGCGCCTATAGCCTATGAACCATGGGGTAAGGCGCAATATAAATGCTATTAATTATTATTATTATTATTAATATTATTATTATTATTATTATTATTATTATTATTAGATCAGCAATTCAACACATGGCTACGCCATACCTAAGGTATAAAAATGTTCATTTCGCATCTATCCCCTCAGACGTTTGGCAAAATGGGAACATAGCTAAAGTTGGCGCGGTGTCAGACTACTGTGGAATTGTTGAGATATTCGAGTTAGCCTTCTGTTTATACCCGTGTAGCAGCACGTTAATTCGTCTAGAGCACTCTGGAGAACGGGGCATCATGAGCTAATGACCTGACACATTTAATAGTATTATTTTATTTTTTCAATTTTTCAATGTGTATTCAATTACGAAAACCAGAATCTCTGATGTAAATGCTAAACACCTGCTGTTCAAAAACTACAATTTACAGTAATCATGATTATGAGTTTTAAAGTGATATGATAAATAGTGAGTAGAGCTTTCGCTGTTAAATTTAGGAATTTTTTTATCACCTGTATATCGCAAGGACAGAGGTTTTAAAAGTGAAACATAGGGAGTGGTTAACAGGCCAATGGAGACTTAAGTCCGACATCGTTTTCTTGGGTTTATTGGATACTTCTCCGTCTGCCTTTTGAATGATTGCAATTTTAATTAACTACATTTTGGTTGTCTGGAAATGAAAAAACCCAAACTGGTTTATTCTTTTTCTTTTGTTGTTGTTGTTGTTGTTGTTGTTGTTGAGTCATTGGTTTTTCTCAGTATTCCCTTGATATTTGATCAATACGGTATCTCTTATTTGGTATTTATCATTGATTTGTTTTATGTTATGATATTCCTCTCATTTTCTTGTACCGACACACTCTCCATACTAAGTTTTTATTGATATGTCCCATGGCTTGTACTATGAGAGGAAAAGGAAAAAATAAATATTGACGAGTTTTTTAAGGGTTCCTTATATATTGTATAAAGATTATTATGCCAAAATGGAATTTCACATGGTGTAATGTTTATCATATGGTGCGAGCTTAAAAATACCACTCTTTTCAAGTTGTAAAATGTCCTTATCATTATTGAAATCCATCATGATTACATTGCACACCTCACCCCTCCCAGTTGAAGACTACAGGGGAAGAACGATCAAAGTCACTCTTTTGTTTTGGTTTTGAGAAAACGAAGTTAATATTTCCAAACCACTCGTTCCTTGATCGTAAAAGCTTTTAAAAACTACGAATAGCTCTTGATCTTAGAGAGTGGAAATTATTGGATTAAACTAACCCATTAAGGGCAAAAGCTATTAAAATCGCAAAATGGGACTCTGCTCGTTCTTACCCTGTAGTTTACCTGGTGCCGTCATGGCTCTACTCTATCACTGCGACATTAATTGCTACTCATTCAGATATATTTAAAAAGATGATAATTTTTTCAAGCGATGTACTCCATATCATTCTTCTCTCATCAGTCGTTAAAATGATTGTCCAATTTCATCGCAATTCATCCAGAACGTCTTACGTTTTATGTGTCACAAACTAATTTTATACATTCATCCGTCGAAGTTCATTTGTTTGTATTTTATTTTTCTTAATAATCAGTTAACGATGTATATTTAATTTTGATTTGTTTTAGATTTTATAGGGCAGGGGCTGGGGTGGGGGTGGGGGTGGGGGAGGGGTTAAAGTCGTGTTTCTGTCATTCACGTAATTTATATTACTTATAACATAATATGTATCATAATTATAAAATCGTGATTGTTGCCGTTTTATTTCATCATTATTCTCATTAACGTCGTTGAAGATTTCGTTTACATATATAATGTGTTATTGAGACAAAGGCTCACTCCAAAGGCGTTTTAAATTATTCTGCTTGTTCATGATTCTTTTTTTTCTTGCATCACGTTAACATCTCCTTAAAGTAATTTAGAAGCTCAGAAATGCAAGAAAAGAAAGGGATGAGGGGACGGAGATAGAAGTACAAGGAGAGGACGAGAAAGGAAAGGAGCTGTGTTGGAAAAGGAAGAGCAAGATAAGGAAAGGTGTAAGAGGAAGAGGACCTAGATGAGGACGAGAACAAGAGGAGGGTTGGAGATTTGAGAAATAGAGTGTCGGTATGAGAGTTAAACAATGGACAATTTTGGAAAGAGAAGACGTGTGTAAGAGGCTGCGAAAAGAACGAAAGAGGAAGATTGGGAAAGTGAGCAATCTATGTGTGGGTGTGTGTGTGAGAGAGAGAGAGCGAGAGAGAGAAAGAGAGAGAGAGGGGGAGAGAGAGAGAGAGAGAGAGAGAGAAAGGAGGAAACATTTATGTGAAAAAGGAAGAAGATATTTAATCTTATTTATAAGGATTTTATAATGAACATGACACTATACCAATCTACATGAAATTCTTTTAACCATTTTCATGAGTGTTGCTAAAAATATATAATTTGCAATGTTGGGTTTTCCCAATATCAATATCATAATTTATCTCATCTTCCAAGAAAATAAGTTGTTGATGTCTGTTTTACTTTTACTTAAGCTACGCTGTATTACGTTCTTCTCGTTAAGTATCCACAAGTCAGAAGGCCTTTTATAGACTGTTTGCATTGAAGGAAAATACAACAATAACCGCACTGAACTAACACACACAATAATTGTGTTATGGTGTTCTTGGGATAAAAAAAAAGGTAAACACTACTTACTTGGTTGCGGGTATGTTGTGTTTATGATGTCAAACGCATGCAGTCTATCCTAGTGCTTCACGTGCTTGTCTATTATTCACTGTGTCAACAAATTTGTTTGGATCCGGGGGTTCCCCTTCCCCATCCTCATTTACGAACAATAATTATTATTGATTCATTTATCGATGTCATAAGTTGGTTGTTATCAAGCTAATGCACAGACAATATTTATTCTGTTTGTTGTTTTCCATCAAAATCAAATAAAAACTTTCAAAAACTTACGCTAGTGATAGCGTTTGTAGGGATTGGGTTTTGCAGTTCTTTTTCTATCACGAAAAAGGCGCTGTATGAATGAATGAATGAATGAATGAATGAATGAATGCACGATATATTATCACCTGGCATGGTTCACTTCTCCTTTGAATGTGATGTCATCTTTTAGGGCTTAAACTTAAACCAATTGACATTTAGATTCCTTCTTGAAAAAAAAAAAGATGTCGGTATCATATAATATAAGAACATGTCCGCGATATCTTATAGTTATAACAATACCATTTTATGGTATATTATGGTATATATTAAACATGCAACTTGTACTGCTTATATCAATTCTAGATTTACAGAAAAAGAAGAGTATTCTTTTTATTGCTGTGACCAGAATGGTCATAACAGCTCGGGGTTCTCATACGAGGCAGCTTGGATAATTGTGGTGGAAGAACAGCAAAGCGATGAAAAGGAGCAATGCTGTTATGTGCTGTTAGATCATCCGAAAGTAAACACTTAAATATTATGCAATTCTTATCAATAAACTACATATTTACTCTGGCAAAATTGTCCAATAAATATCCAGTGAAACATACCAAACACGGTAAGACTTTTGACGTCGAATATCTCTTAACTATGAACTGGTGTGTTCACATTGGGACTTTAGCTGTTCCCATTGATGAAACTAAAGTTTATAATATATTAATAATTTTAAAGGATTCATCAAAACATTTATACCTTTCCTCTATAGTGAGAGTCATGCTTTTTGTAAATAAAATATACAATTATCATATTCTAATTCCACCACAAGAAGTTTTTGCAGATTGAGTTCGATTGTAAGAAAGGGAGGTAATTAAATAAATAAATTCGATTGTTTGAATTTTTATAATTACCTCCCTATAATCGATTCCCTCTACAACTTTATTATTTTATGTTTCTTTATTTGTTCGCTTTTTTAAAGTTTTGTTTTCCATATTTTTTTTTAATTCAAAAAGCAATGAAAAAATGCATCACTGATACTGTTGCTCAAAAGTTACCGCATGCAGCTCGGAATAGACAGGTCATGGGTTCGAGACCCTGCCACACCATACGAAAGTACACATCGGCATTTTAGCAGTAGTAGCTGACTTTCATGGAATGCGGTATGACTTGTATGAGAATTGTGCAAAGATTGGTCAGTATAATAAAAAAGTAGATAAGAAAGAGAAGCTATAAACAATGTAATGTGAATTATAGTAGTTTATTGAAAATGAAAAAAAAAAAAAGAAATAACGATAAATCAATACACAGTTATGATTAAGTCTTCTCAAGGGGTATAATGACAATAATAATGATAATGATGTTGGTGATAATAAAAATGATGACATTGATGACGCAAATAATGAAATAAAATTGACGATGATGATAAAAATAATTTTAATAATGATAATAATATATCAATGATAATAATGATGATGAGGACGATGATAATAATGATAATGATAATAATAATAATAATAAATAATTCAAATAACAATAATAATGATAAGAACTCTGTAGACTACGGGGTCTTTTACAGATATATCTAACTCTCATTTTGTTCTTTTTTTTTCTTTAACAACAATCAGACAACAAAGACACGAAATAAAGGGTGAAACAGCTATTAACGATGAAATTCAAAGAAACATATAGGCGCATACGCGCGCGCCCACACACACAAACACACACACACTCACAATAGGGCACGTACATATCATGCATGCACTCACAAGCACGGACACGCGTAATTCTGTAACACAATGTAATTAACACACACACATACACACACACACACACACACACACACACACACACATACACATACACATTTACTCTAACAAAGTTTTCCAATAAATATCCAATGAAACTACATATTACCAAACCTGGCAAGATTTTGGAATCGAACATCCCATAACTTCCCGGCATTTACATCATCCTCAGCACCCTGAACAACACAAGGTTAAGATGGATATTTCTTCATGCTTGCTACGGAAATATATTAGACTGGGTAGTTCACTGGCGATGAGAGACTATAACCCTTTCAATCCTAAGGCTATTTCCAATCACATTACTAACTAGAAATCAAAATCTTCAAGATTTGCCTGTTCTTATACCAGATAAATCATATTTCAGTGAATTGACTTTTGACAAAAGCCTGAAATTCAGACTCTTGGCAATTTTCAGTTCACTGAAATATGATTTATCTGGTAGAGGAACGTGTACATTTTCAAGATTTTGCGTTTTCTGTTGGGTTAGAATCATACCTAGCTGTGAAAGTGATAAATGGGAAACGTAAGAAAAGCAGAGCATACGGAGAAAGGTCCTGCAGTCAGAACTGTCTTGGACCGACTGGAAAGGGATGTCAGCATGAAAGCAGGGAAGGGTGGAGAATTGTGTTTGTTTGTTAGCGGTTTGTTCTCCGATGTGTGATGAGACAGAACAAGGATGATGATGATGATGATGATGATGATGATGATGATGATGGTGATGATGATGATGATGGTGATGATGATGATAACGAGTGGTGCTGCAATGGCCTAGACCATTTATTATTAAAGTGACCATGCCATCTCAAGAAACACACAACAAACAAATGGGCGCTGTTGTCTATGGTGACGATAAAAATAAAAATAATGTTGGGGTCAGGATTAGATAATGGTTTTGCAAGATAAGGGAAATAAACATACAACCAAACCGCACGGAAATTAGTGATGAACTATCGTGGTATACATGATACCACGAATAATTACCCCCCCCTCCCCCTTTGAATTGAAGCACAAAGTTTTCTCTCTATGCTAAAACCCTCGGTTCTTTTAAACACAGAAGCTTCAAAACTGTCTGTCACTATAATTATTGACAGTATTTCTGTTTCTTGCGTAGCTTCAGAGACAATGTGTTTAACGTTGTATGCTGATGGAAGTTAAGGTATGGTATGGAAAGCAACTATGAAATCGTTTTAACACAACATTTTCTTTTTATGAGCAGAAAGAGGAGCGTTGCCCGGAGGCACCGGGTTCGATTCTTAGCAGCGACACTTTGGTTTTAGCTTGGGCAAAGACAGTCACTCCAGTTCTTAACCAGGTATAAAATGAATTCCCGCCAACCAACTACCTCGTTGGGTTAGAGAAGTCACCTGAGATATGTGCCAGCGTCATGCCCAGAGGGTCACAAGCGTTGTCTGCTTTAGCTAAAGAAAGAGGATAAGCCCCGGTTCTAATGGGCCAGCAGACTCATTCGGGCTTTCTTTAAAATATTATCCGTGGACGATAATCATCTCGAACGCAAAACAAGTTTAAATCACACTTAACTATTAAAAATTAAAGAAAATAAACCAAAACTAACCTGTCTATAAAAAGAAACAAGCAAAAAGAAACGAAACGAAACAATCCCCACCAGCCAGTGTTCAATAATGTCTCCCATTCCATTTGGCACGCTCTGCTTGGTCCACACGCCATACATTCACTGCGACATTGGGTACATCCTGCCTACAACGCCGTCTCCGATCGTAATTTAGCTGTGACGTTTATGGCAGAGGATGTGCATAGAAAAGTCGGATTCATGTCTTTTACCCACTGAGGAAAATTAATGGATGATAAACAAATAATATTAATAAATGATGACAAAATGAATAGAAGAGTAAAGAAAAAAATAAATGAATATAAAAAAAACCGAAAATAAAAAAAATAAAAATTAAATAATAAATAGATAAAAAATATAGAAATAGATAAATAGATGAATAGATAAAGAAATAACGAAGCGAATAGATAGATGAATAGATTTATAATGAACGAAGCGAATAGATAGATGAACAGATAAAGAAATAACGAAATGAATAGATAGATGAATAGATTTATAATTGAACAATAATAGATAGATAAGTAGATCAATCAATAATAGAACTCACAGTGTTTTAACACCTTCAACTCCAGTCGTATGTTGAATAGGTAGATAACTAGGTATATATATATATAAAGAGAGAGAGAGAGAGAGAGAGAGAGAGAGAGAGAGAGAGAGAGAGAGAGAGAGAAAGGTAGAGACAAGTAGAGGGGAAAAAAATGTAGTTGTAAGATGGAAATTTCACACTCACCGTTAGTTCATTGGGGTTGGAAAACCTGAATTTCCTGAGCACATGCACCAGTGTGATTTTGATCTCTTTATATGCCAGCCTCATGCCTATACACTGACGCGGTCCCACCCCAAATGGCAGGTTGGTCATCGGGTTCACGGAATCATCCAAAAACCTGGAACAAGTTTTGTGAATAAGCAAAAATCAATCCCATTTGAGAATCGTAATCTTTTTTGGTGGAATGGGGGCGTTGAATTGGGGGGGGGGGGGGGGGGACCCTCAGGGAAGACTGGGATATTGCAGGCGTTAACGCTTTCATAGCGCGGTCTGATTCTAGCCGATGTGAAAAATGCGAAATCTTCATAATAGCGTACATGTTCTTATACCTCATAAGATTTCAGTGAACTAACATATTATGAAATCTGATTTATCTGGTATAACTAGAAAATCTTGAAGATTCTGATGTGGAGTCAGTAGTTTGATTAGAAATAACCTCAGCATTGAAAGGGTTAACGGACAACCATTTGCCGGAATTTTGGTGAAGTAAAGTGTACCCAAGGGCACAACCCCAACGTCAGTGATCGTGGCGGGTTTTTTTTATTTTAAAAAAATTTTTTTTTATTGTATCGGGATTTGTATGCAGCCCATCACACGCTCGCGTCCCTCTATCATTATTTTTATATCGTAAAGAAAAAGATATGGCAAGTAGCTCTGGGTCATAGATATCAGAATTTGACACATTTTGAAGTGACTTTAAATTTAAAGGCAGAGCTTTCTAGTCAAGTCAAAATATTGCTACATTAAGAAGTTGGCTCCTCGAGTATCTTATTGATTCACAAGAAACGGACACTAGGCCATTCTAAGCACTGTTTCCATAATGTCGAGCTAAAAGTTTAAAGTGATAGTGGAAGGTAATAGAGAGCTGATATCCATGAATTGAAATAATCGCGCTTCACATTTTTTACTTTTTCCCGACCAACAGCAAACATTGAAATACATAGGAAAAGACAAGTCGAGACGACTGTTTAAATGGCAATTTTGATATGGGATGACGCTGCTACGAGAGTCGAACCCCGACTTCAGTTCTAAGATTGAGTAACTCTACCTAATACGCCAATAGCGCAGTTGAGCCATTCCATGAATGTGTGTCCATATCTCACTTCTCACCTTTCCGGTTGAAAGCTTTCGGGATCCGGGAAGAAATCCGGGTCATGACCTATGGCGAACCCGGGAATGAATATAGCGTCTCCAGCCTTGATGGGCACACCCTTGATGACGCAATCCGATTTGGCCTCCCGGGTCAGACTAAGACAGAAAGAAAATAAGGTGAGTGGGGAGGAGGGGAAGAGGGGAGGCGTAGATGTAATGTAAGACTGAAAATGATGATGATAATGATAATGATCATAGCGATAAATAGTTGTAAGAATGACAATGACGATTATATTAACAACAATGATAATGACACCAATATAGGATATAATGGTAATATAATTTCCAAGCATACACTCTCAGCTTCTCCCCCCCCCCCTTTGCAGGAAGCAAAAATCTCTCTTTCTCTTTCTCTTTCTCTCTCTCTCTCTTTCTCTCTCTCTCTTTCTCTCTCTCTTCCTCTCTCTTTCTCTTCCTCTTTCTTTCTCTCTCTCTCTCTCTCTCTCTCTCTCTCTCTCTCTCTCTCTCGAATACACAATTCATTTTCCTGGTATCGCACTTACTATGGGATTGGAGGGAAAAGTCGTAGAGTTTCTGCAATGGCTGCATCCATGTATTTCAGTCCTTGAATATTTTCTGAATTTGGCACTTTCTGGGAAAGAATAAAACGGAATTTTGAGGAGGTTAAATTCATAGCTTATGCAAAGAAGAAAATTGACTAAATAAATTGGTTGTGGCCTTTACAAAACATACGTATCACCTCTAGTTTGCTTTAAAAAAGACACTTTTTATGTAATCATGTACTCATTAATAGGTATTGGCCAAAAATTTCAAACCCTTGATTTTGGGGTTTCTTATGCAAAAAATAACAAAAGAAAACAATTTACCTCAATGTGAACATTGTTGCATCACTCTTTATACCATATTGTGCTACACGGCGATATTTATTCCATCATAACTTTTTTCCTTCTCCTCCTCCTTCTCCTTCCCATACTACCTCCCTTACGCCAATGAAATCTAATCGATGATAATACTTTCTGAATCTTTTGAATTAATGAATCAAGAAATTTATGTGAAGCATCTGCATGGGCATATCAAAATAAAACAACTTCATTATTGATCACGATCCTCAATCGATAAGTGTAGTTAACCCTTTCACTGCAAGGTATGTCTCTAACCCAACTAATATATGCAAAATCTTGAAAATGTACGTGTTTTTATACCAGATTTCAATGAACTGACATAATATGCCAAAAGTGTGCCAGCTCACTGAAATCTAATTTTATTTGGTACAAGTACACGGAAATCTTGAAGATGTTGGTGTCCTTAGGGTTAAAAGTGTTAAACCAGCCAGTAAAACATACGTCTCCGATAACCTGTTCCAGCTCCTCGATGAGTCTGTCCTGCACGCGTGTGTTGCCGGCGATGAGGTGTGTCAGGAAGGCCAGTGTGTTGGCCGTGGTTTCATATCCTGCCACGAAGAAAATGGCTAGCTGGGCCACTATCTCATCATTGGACAGCTCTGAAAGTGGCCGGGTAACAAATCAAGGTACGTATTAAGAATTGCAGGTAAGAAAAAGGCAAATGAAAAAGTTTAAAATGAATAGGAAGTTGGCAAATGAGCAAAGTTCGTAAATGAGCAGAAGAGGATTTTAACTAGGGAGCTACCAAATCACCCATCCCCTGGCAAACGGTAGGAGACAGCATGCCATCCGCTAAGCTATTCCGCACTTAAATAGGTTCCTTGTAGACTTTTATATATATGTGTTTGACGTCATAACAAAATGTTTTAATTATACAGGCAACAACCAACCAAGATAAAAACACGCAGTTTGTGTAAAAAAACAAAAACATTATAGAATTAACAAGTTCTTACTTTTGGCCCCATTGTCGTGTGAATCATTGTTTTGAGCATTGATAAGCATCTGAAGAAAATCCATCGTCTGTATAAAAAAGAGGGAGTGGGTGGAAAAGATGATTAATCATATTAATTAATTGTGACCTTAATTTTTTATATAATAATTTGCATGACAACTCCCTGGACAAAACTGATATGATTGCTCTCTTGTTATGCTGAAATGATTAAATAAATACCAGACAAGAGGGTATTGCGTCCCTTTTTGAATGATAATAACATTATTACTTGAAGAGAAACAACATTAGAAAAAACCCTCTATTGCACATTCTACAAATCCGTACCTAAATGAATTCATATATTGATATTCTATTTATAAAAAAAAAAGTTATCCTGAATAAGAAAAAATTGGACAGAAATAATTCCAAGCATTCTACCTCTGAGCCGTTGCGTTTTCTTTCCTCCAGAATCTGTGTACCGCTCTTCAAGAAGAAGTCGACATCTTTCTTTGGCAGTACAGTATATCCCATCAGGCGCAATGGCGTTCGTAAAACCGGAAACAGACCTGGCAGATGGTACAACACAACCATTTTTTTTAGCTGAGCCGCTTACCCCACTTTAGAAAGCTCTATCACGCCTCATTTATTAAATCTTTCAATGCTACGGACATCAAAATCTTCAAGATTTGCCTGTTCATATACCAGATAAATCAGATTTCAGTGAACTGACATATGCCAAAAGCCTCGAATTCAGGTTTTGCATACTTCAGTTGGGTTAGAATCATATCTCGCTTTGAAAGGGTGAATTGTAGACCCACATTGACTACCATGGACATTGTAACAAATTAAAGTGTAAAGTGCATTGAGCTTAAGTCATGTATATGAATAGATATCGATATCTATATATCTATATAAGAACGTGTGTGTGCGTGTGTGTGTGTTTGTGTGTGTGTTTGTTTGTGTGTGTTTTTGGTGGGTGAATGTGTGTGTGCGAGTGTGTGTGTGCGTGAGTATGTGAGGGGTGGGTGGGGGTGTTTGTGTGCTGTTTTTGTTGTTATTGTTGTTGTTGTTGTTGTTATTGTTGTTGTTACCGGATAGCAGGAAGACGACTTTGCGTGTCAGCGTATTCTTCATGACTTCCCGAGCATGGTGGAACATGGGACTGTTGCTGTCGGCCATTGAGTCCAGGCCTACCCCAAACAAAATGGCGGCGATCATGTCCAGTGTAAAGGCTCCGTAGATACTGGAAGTATAATGAGGGTAATGATAATTGTAATAATAGCAATGATGATGATGATGATGATGATAATAATGATAATGATAACAATGATAAGGATAACAATGAGAATGAAAACAACAACAATAATTTCAAATGATTTCCATTGATTGTACAAGAGACAAAGGCTATTATTGGCACGGTTTTACAACTTCTAACTTAAATATTATGTAAATCTCCCCAATGAAAAAAACTGAATAAAACCATAAACAAACAAGAATCGCACCAAAACAAACCCACCTCTATATGTATCTAGATGTAAAACTGGGCCCCAAAAACTGAATTATGCGCCTCTGAGGGGTAGAAAACAAAAGCAGAACGAACAAATATACAAACTAAGGCACAAATCAAGCTTTAATTCTATATTATTTAGCTATATTTAAGCTAGAATTGAATGTTAAAACCCCAACATTAAGCTGTTCAAGCCCAAATCAAGCCAGATCTAGAATGGATTGTGCATAGTCTGGCGTTGTATTATAAATTCGGTCGCTTTGTGATAGCCTACGACTTACTTCTTCATGTCCAGAGTTTCCTCCTGCAAGACTTTCAACCGCACTGACTCCACCATCCGTACGGAACAGTCGCTGATGAAGCCCTCCACCTGAGAAAACAAGGCCAAAATAAATGTCTTTTCGAATCGGAGCTTTTTCCGGTTTCCCTTCGGTAGCCTAGCCAAGTGTCCCTTCCCTATCTCCATAGAAAAACACAAAACCATTGACCAGGTTTTGTCGATCGTATTTTGGAAATGATTATAAATTCGTATTATGATACTTTATTAAATTAAATAGAATCTGTCAAAGAGACATAATTGTCATTCTTTTCATGATTCAAGCACAAAAAAATGTACTGTTAATTCCGTTTAACTGGAGAATTAATAAAACAAAAGTGTATTTTACAAGTGAGTAGCGGTGAACCTACAGACTTCAAAGCCTTGGTGCTGAAAGCCGGTGTGATGATCGTTCGAATTCGCTTCCACTCCGCCCCACGCGAGAAGGGCAACATCTTGCTGAAAAGATAATGGTGGCTCTTCCGGTCCGTCAGAGTCTGAGTGAAGACCCAGAAGGCAATGTAGTATTATAAATATTTAACCCTTTCACGGCGTGGTCTGATTCTAACCCAAATGAAATAGGCAAAATCTTGAAAATGTATGTCTTCTTATACCAGATAAATCAAATTTCAGTGAACTGACAAATGCCAAAAGCCTAAATGTTAGACTTTGGGCATGTGTCAGTTAACTGAAATTTGATTTAATTGGGATAAAAAAAAAACAAGCAAATCTTGACGTGTTTTGTGTCATTAGCAGTGAAAGGGTTAACACCATCTTATTTCGCACTGTGTGATAACCTGGCATTCGTTAATCTAGAAATAGTGGTGGCTGACTTAAAAAGACTAAGTTTAAAATATGGTAGAAGGGCCTGCTCCTTTATTCATGGCTATTATTGTTGGGCTGCATTTCCATTGAAACCTGATTTGATCTCTTGGTAAGTGGGGCGGTTACAGAATAAAGGAATCATTGGGGCTTTTGTTATATCTGACTGAAATTCTTTCTTTCTGCCTTTAATTTATGGGGAGTATAGAAAGAATACAAAATTCGTTAAAACTGTCATCAATACAAGTTTGTATAATCTGCGTTAAAAAAAATCGTCCAATAAAAGAGTTATCCAAAGACACCTGTACTATACCATTTATAAATCTAATGCTATTTCAATATTAAGATAATTTTTATGATCAGATTATTTATACTAATTAATGATATTCAGTCTTTTACAACTCTCTATTTAAAATGGTTTCATTGTGGATAAAAAAAATATTTTTAAACGCCATCTTCAAACTTTACCACTAACAAATTGTTTATTCTTTTATCATTAGAGAATAACATACTTACGTATTTATCTGTAAAATTGCTGAAGTTTTTCACCATGATGTCTTTGAGCATATCTGGATCTGTGATCACCAGGATGGGCCGTCGTAACATAAACACTCTGCATTGGGAAAGTAAATAGTAAGTCCTTCAGAGCCCACTGATCCTTAAACCCGGAGCTTATCCCGGTTTTTGTAGCTGTACCGGACAGAAGACAATTATAACAGCCCTGTCGATTGGACGTTGATTTGTCGTAGTTACTTCCGAAGTGGAACAGTTTAGTCGGTACCTATTTTACATCTGAAGTGAAATGAGACTGGGTAAATTGTCTTGCCAAAAGAAAAACCGGTCTCTTCCGGCTCTGTACTAAATCGCTACAAAACAAATCAGAGTTCATGCCAAATATGATATTTTAAACATTTTTCTACAAATTAAATTAGTAAATGTCCCGTTCAAACCGGTGTACAAAACTTTGCTGGTGTGTACATTGTTTGTATCGTAAACAAAACCCCAGCTATTAAATGCTAATGCATTTTATTTATCTCGGATAAGAACAGGAAAATGTTAAAGATTTTGATATCTAGTTAGCATCTTAAGAAATCACCTTAGCATTGAAATGGTTAACTACCACCTGGGTCACGTAGGCAGTACAAAAGTACAGTAGTACTCACCCATAAACACGTCCGTACTTCCTGTTCCATTGGATAAAGCAGTGGTGCATACCCTGTAAGGGTATAATGTTATATTACATGTTATATTACAATGGAGAATCATAGTATATAAAAGCAACGCAGATTATACAGGGACATCCGGTATAACAGCACTCTTAAACGGAGCATTTCGCTATAACCGAGAACTTTCACAACAACATTATATGAGCATCAATATGAAATGTGGAGCGAGCACTGAGATTTGATACATAAGATGAATGAAATAAAGTCTTAAAACAGTGACATGCCAAGAGGGAAAAAATAGAAAAACAAGAACTGAAATGGAGATAGAAAGATGTCAAATAATAAAAAGAGGTCGAAACAAGGACCTTCACGCGGAACTTCCTCTCAATCAACAACAACACGAGACACAGCAAGCAGTATCAATAAACTCTTTTACAGCAGGATCTGATTCTAAGCGAACCGAAATATGCAAAATATTCAAAATGTACATATTATTTCAATACCGGATAAATAAGATTTTTAGTGAACTGACATATGTCAAAAGCCTGATTGAGTATATCTCACTTTACAGAAGTCTGATATTTCTGACATAAGAACAGGCAAAACTTTAAGACTTTGATGTCCAGTAAGTAGAGAAATAACCTTAGCATTGAAATTCAATGCCAATGAATGAAGACAAATTGGGTAGTTGACGGGTGGCCGAAGGTTCACTAGAGTCCTAGAACCTGCCATAGCCCACATCTTCTGATGAATAGCACCAAACAGCGTGGCTGTCCACTTTATGAATTTGCCACCCCAATGTTTCATACAAAAATAATCCCTATGTGAAACACCACTGTTGGGGTTGAAATATGGCTGTTCTTTTAAACTAACTTAACTTACCCCTGGGTGCTGATATTACCTAAGCAGTTGAAAGAGCAATTTGCAACCTACAAAATTAGGCAAGACAAAAACAAACTACCAAAGGTCGGCGTGTATACTGCAATGACTACTTACATGCTTCCTGAAGTCCAGAGTATTGCCTACGTAGGGCAGTGGCGTGGGTCCCCGGATGTATCGCCTTTCCCAGTGGGACATGGGCCAGGCTCCATAACTGGGTCGGTCCGGAGCATGACGAGGGAAGGTGGAATAAAGCATTCAGATAAAAAGTCGTTTGTATTTTCATTGGGGAATTAGCATTTTGGGCTTCCCTGAGTAAAGACTTGGACGCCAAAGTGCATTGCGGTAATTTGGGTAAGTTGGGCTTCTATGCGAAAACTTACAGGAAGATGCAACTCTGAAATATATTTTCCTATTTTCGTTTTGTTTTATCTATTTAAGGATGAGTAGGGATATGAAAAAATGAGTAATCGGGGTCGAGCAAAAATGACATTTCACTGTCTCCGTTTTTATTCAATAGATATAGACCCTATGTTGGAATTGCATAGCACTAAGTACACATATAGGCCCCTCTCCAATCCAAGGTCACCTCGTGATTAAGACTGACTGCATGGTTCAGTATCAACTTAATCCGGCTGTTGCATTATCACCTTTTTTAAGTTAGAAAAACGTGAGTTGAGAATCGTCTTTTTTAGTCAATCTCTTCTTCTAAACACTGTGAGAGACCTGTCAGTGTCGATTAAGATTTGCTCCTTTACTTCTCATGTGGTTGAAATCAGACCGGACCCGACCCTGGAGCTGATTCCAGCAAATATAGGTGTGTGAGATAAAATGCAATCTTTGCATTGCATCTACAGGTAAGTAACAGTATTTTAAACACTGGTGACTAGACCTTGCCGTTGAGCGATTTCTTTGGTCAATCAATACTCATTCAAGCTGCCATTCTGTCGCTTTATACAGATCGCATGTTTTCCTTCCCAAAGTTTTATAGGGATTTTATCGAATTATTATCCTTTTTTTAGTCCGAGACGTGTTATTCTTATCAATTATTTTCTGACACTCGTCTTAATGCTGACTTTAACAGGAAAAGCATGGCTTTCCATCTGGTCTCCTCGCTAAGAGAGAGAGAGAGAGAGAGAGAGAGAGATAGACAGACCGACAGAGACAGAGAGAGAGAGAGAGAGATAGACAGACCGACAGAGACAGAGAGAGATATATAGAAAAAGAGGGAGAAAGAAAGACAGGCAGAATGAGGGGGGGGGGGGTGAAAGAGGAAGAGATAGAGAGAGAGAGAGAAAGGGGGAAGAGATAGAGAGACAAAGTATAAAAGGGATCCAAAAGAGATGAGTCTGGTCCAAAATGACGATAATAATAGAGCCCTGATAATTAAAGTACTGAAGTAGTTCACCTTACTACATTTACCCAAATTGCGGTGCTGCATGGCAGCCGACGCTTGGGATATCCCGGTCTTCCCTTGGGATAGGCCCTAAAGATAATGGTCCCCTTTGGGTACAAATAAACGGAATGTTACCAGATGGACATCGCCCATGCCCCGCCATATCGATATGAATAAATAATTAACTCTTCGTGTGTAGTTTTCCGCATCGATAATCAATGCATTACCATAATAAGTGGGGCAAATGACCGGTCAATGTAGGCCATTTTTCTACTAGGGTTAAAGGATTATTGTGAGTCGTTCAATTTTATGCATAATAAAGTAAGTTAAACACCAATGGCCGCCTTATATGGAAGCGTAAAAATCGCATTGTCATGTGAACAAATAGTAAAGAATGATAATGTAAACAATTTGTTTATAATAATGGGAGGAATTAAACGATAGGAGTTTATAATGAATTAGATATTTCACTGTGGTTGTCACAAGGAGTTTACCAGGCCTCCTTTGAACAAAAAATGTCCCTCTGGGAGCTATTTTACATTATCAATTTTATAGACCTTTTCTCGACACATTGACGAAAGAATATAGAACACAATATACTATGAGATCAGCGATGAAACTTCAGGGGCCGGTTTCATGACGCGAGACTAGATTTTTTAGTCCGAAGCTAAGTTTTAAATTTAGCTCAATTTAGGGTCCCTTGGAATATTTTGACCACTCATAAAATTAAAAACAATTCACTCCGTATCGAAATCATGCCATATTTAGACCATAGTCTCGGACTAAGCTTTGGTCTCGCGTCATGAAACCGGCCCCAGGAGCACCACCATGAGATGACGCATAGTGTGACAGACCCTTTTGACCTACAGATCTCTTCAGACCTGATCAAAACCAGCAATGATACTCGTTAGGAGATATCTTATAGCTTATAATACCCTCAATATTTTTTTTACTTTTCTCATAAGGTTAACGCTTTATCAGCGGGGTGTGATTCTAACCAAACAGAATTGGCAAAATCTTCAAAATTTACGAGTCCTTATACCAGATGAATCATATTTCAATGAACTGATATATGCCAAAAGTCTGAAACTCAGCCTTTTGGCATATGTCAGTCCAAAGAAATATGATTTATCTGGTACAAGAACATGCACATCTGAAGATTTTGGTGTGTTTATTATATAGTAGTTTGAGAAAGAACCTTAGCATTGAAAGGGTTAAGCAGTACCTTTGTGATGTCACAAATCATGGCTACCTCCAATCTAACACGCATCACTTGTCCAAATCTCATTGGTTACCCAAAAGACGAGTGAAACGTATATTATGTTACTCTATTCATTCCACCCGGACAATCAAAATCAGGATCCCGCTACTGTTTGAAAGCGATATGAAGGGGTTGAAAACAAAATAATATAATGTATCACTATCACTATGATATATATGAAAACACTTTTTACGAAGTGATCTCAAAAGGTGTCAAATTTTGACGCAATTCCTTTCAAACGAAATGGCTCTATGGACATTTTGCTGACTGGTAGAAGTTTCTTCATCATAAGTTGTGTGAAAATGATTTGTGGCTGATTTTGATTTTGCATATCTCTGAATGGGGCGTATACGAAATAGCAGATCCGGTGTCTAAGATCCCCTCGAAATGGTACCATAGGGACCGACATAACCAGATAGATAGAAATATCATATTATTGTGGAGCCAAAGTTTAATTTAATTGATTGAGGATCGAGCCACCCTTACACTCTGCAAATGGGGTCGCTATCATCCAACCTTTGCTTTATTTTGAATTTGGACGCCTGTATACCGAAATCTGTTTTCAATATTTCGTCAAGGAATTATTTCTTTTTGGGAAGTTGTACAGCTCAGATTCAAAAGGTAATGCTATGTATGACACCACCATATTCAGGAGTCATTTCAATGTTGTCTAAAGTATGCCTGATTCTAATCAGACAAAATAGGCAAAAATCCTCAAAATGTACGCAGTATTCTGACACCAGACAAATCAGATTTCAGTTGACTGTCGTCGTATTTATCTGGTATAAAAACAGCCAACATCTTTAAGGATTTTGATATATCTAGTAAATAATCAACCTAAGCATTAAAAGGGTTAAATAAGACTGGTACGATATGTCGGAATGTTTGAGTTTTTGTGGGTACTTAATATCATTTTCTTGGGGTATGAAAGATTATATGGACAGCCTGAATTGCCCTAACGTGACGGAAAAAATGAACTTAGGCCTTGGTGTTCTACTAGACATGGTGAGAAACATCAAAAGGAACGTAGGTATAGTAAATGTTGCTTTTAAAGTTTTTTTCTAAAGCCGAGGACTTGATTAACCCATTCACAGCGAGGTCCGACTCTAACCAAACAGATTGTAAAAAAACATTCATGATTCCCGTGTTCTTATACTAGATAAATAAGATTTCAGTTGACTGACATATTATTTATCTAGTATAGGAGCAGGCACATTTTGAGATATTGATGTCTCTAGTTAGTAGTTTGAGAAATAACCCTAGCAGCGAAAGGGTTAAATCTCAGCTACAAGTATTTCAAATACTTACATGTAAGCGATAAATACAATTGCCAATATTCCTGCGATGAGCGTGACGACAGGTCCAAGGTCTGTGGACAGCAAGGTATCCATGGAAACACTTGGCGTAGGCAAGGATCAAATCCTCTCAAAGGCGTAAATTGACAATCCAGTCGAAGGAGACTTGACTTTTTTCCTACCTTGAAGCAGCACACGTTTTCCACCACTTGGGTTAAAGAATGATCTTTTTATCCAATGACAACACTTGTTACACTTGTGGGATGGACGTGTGTTTGTATTCCGTGAAAACACACTTTTGTTTGTTACTCGTGTTTTGTTATTTGTTTAACAGACTTTCACGGACTCTCGAAATTGTTAGCAAATCTTAATTAACACTGAGGTCGCAGAATTGTTCTTCTTCTCTTGAAATATAATGATACATTGTATAGTGAAGCTTAAAAGTAAAAACATAGAGATGAATGATGTGTGTCTATCATAATAATATCCTTGAAAATCACAACACTTATTTCCATATATACCGTACTTAGTGTTACTTCTCCCTCACAGGTTGATGACAGTTACTGCTACCAGTGGAACTATTGAAAAAAAGAACACAATTGTCTGTCATCAAGATTTGAATCTATGATAATTTGTGTACACGGCAAGTTCCACAATGCTGTTTTAGTATGGCATAAAACGGGAATCAAAGGAATAGAACGCCGAAATTCACGAGCACACTTTTCACATATCGATAATGTGGTTTTCTCAAATTACCTGTATCCATTCGGAAACAAGTAAAAGTAAAATTTATGTTAATTTGTTGCATTGTTAAATTCATTTGCGTAAATAAAAATCAATGAAGAGTAACCTTGAAAATATCGATATCAGTCAGGTAATGAAAATAACTATAACAATCATAATGATAATAACAATAGTAATAACAATAATGTCGATAATAATGATAATAATAATTACTAAGGTAATAAAAACCAAAAGAAGAAGGTGAAGAAAAAGAAGGAGAAGAAGAAGATGATGATGGTGATGATGATGAAACAGAAGAAGAACTCTTATTAAGAAAATAACCTTAAGGTTATCTAAAATTCAACACTTGGTTTTGACACAATGACATAGATGAATGATTTTGGGCCTCTGATCTAAATTGAATCATTTTCAAACCAGCAGAATAGTGTGTGTGTGTTTATACCAATAATTAATTGGAAACATGACACACAAAGTTGCTATACAACTTCATTCTTTGAGGCATGCAATGTCCTTGGTCAGAACAGCAGAGGTAGTAATAGGCTATTAAGACTAGATACAGACTACGAATCAGTCAATACTATGCATGGGAAATGCAGTAGAGGGATATTGTCTATTTTGCATCCTCCGTGTAGCTTCATGATGTGAAGGATTTTGATTCAGTGAAAGTCTGAGGTAGATAATATAAATGATATCGATATCAGCATAATAGTATGCATAATGATCTAGTAGTGTATGTGTGTGTTTGTGTGTGTGTTTGTGTGTGTGTGTGTTTGTGTGACTGTGTATGTATCAGTGAGTTATAATGATAAATATAAACAATATTCAAGAGTTGGGAATGAAGACAGAGTGATTGAGGGAAAGAGAAAGAGAGAGGGGGAGAGAGAGGGGGAAGAACGGGAGAGAGAGCGGGAAGAACGAGAGAGAGAGAGAGAGAGAGAGGGAGAGGGAGAGAGAGAGGGAGAGAGAGGAATGGA
This sequence comes from Melibe leonina, assembly GCA_031471865.1. Taxonomy (NCBI): domain Eukaryota; kingdom Metazoa; phylum Mollusca; class Gastropoda; order Nudibranchia; family Dendronotidae; genus Melibe; species Melibe leonina. The sequence goes on along the minus strand of JAUEKZ010179872.1, from coordinate 70 downwards.
GAGAGAGAGAGAGAGAGAGTGAGAGGGAGAGAGAGAGGGAGAGGGAGAGAGAGAGAGAGAGAGGGAGAGA
>JAUEKZ010179850.1:0-13819 GCA_031471865.1 Melibe leonina | reverse complement strand
GACAGACAGATAGACAAAGATACAGAGAGATAGACACACATCCAGACCAATAGACAGACAGACAGATAGACAAAGATACAGAGAGATAGACACACAGCCAGACCAATAGACAGAAAGACAGATAGACAAAGATACAGAGAGATAGACAGACAGCCAGACCAATAGACAGACAGACAGATAGACAAAGATACAGAGAGATAGACAGACAGCCAGACCAATAGACAGACAGACAGATAGACAAAGATACAGAGAGATAGACACACAGCCAGACTAATAGACAGAAAGACAGATAGACAAAGATACAGAGAGATAGACACACAGACAGACCAATAGACAGACAGACAGACAGACAAAGATACAAGGAGATAGACACACAGACAGACCAATAGACAGACAGCCAGTCCACACAAGATGGATGCTGTAGCACTTCCATGACATTCGGTGGTGCCAACTTGCCGTTAATCGCCTCTTCCCTTTCCCCATCTGTTCTATTCTCTCTCTCTCTCTCTCTCTCTCTCTCTCTCTCTCTCTCTCTCTATCCCTCTTTCTCTCTATCTCCCCATCCCCCCCCCCCATTATCCTCCTTCCACATTTTTTCTGCCTTTTCTTCTTCGTCTTCTTTTTCTGTTTCGTCTTTTCTCTTTTTCTTTTTATCCCCCTCGTTTTCTTCTTCTTCTTCTTCACTAGCAGAAACTGCACAATAGTTAACTTTTCAGTTGTATTTGTTACCTTTTTCAATATAAAAAGAACTGGTATTTTATTTCCTTTTTCCCCAATATTTTCTTTTGTATTAAACAAAATTCTTTTCATGGGATTTCAAATGATTTTATTTAATTTTTGCACGCAGTTTTTCATATTGTAATCGACAACTGACATTCCATACTGAGAATTATTGCTTCTGGACCAACGACAGACTGTGAAGCTTTCTCGTCATTGGTTGCTCCCCATAAAAAAAGTTATTCCATCAAAAGGCTTTAAAAATTATTTGATTTCAGTGAAAAAACATCAAAACTAGAAGCAATGTATGACGCAACAAGAGCAACAAAAACCAACGCGCCCACACAAAACAAGAGAAACAAAAGGAGTTGATCAATACATTTCAAATCAATATTTAGTTGATTTTAATGTCTTTGTATTTATCTCTCCCTAAAAGTGTGTATCCACTGGTAGGTTTTAAGAATAGAAAAACGGAGTGGAAAAGGCTTGGGTGTTTCTATTGGTGCGATTTTGGATTCGCACCAATTGAAACACCCAAGACTTTTCCATTCTATTTTTCTATTCCTAAAACCTACCAGTGGACACACACCTTAAGGGAGGGGGGGGGGGGTTGGGTAGTCAATGATAATATTTCCCATATATCCGGGTTTTGCATTACTACTAGACCAAATATAGTACACCGCCGGGGAAAAAAACCAGAGACTAGAAACATCTCACCGAGTGTGTACTTCCAATTACAATTGTTTCTTGAATTACAGTATCTCAACAGTAAATAATCCTTAAAGTAATAAACTTTGTGTTTCGTAAAAAAATAAATAAATACTGGAGAATGTTAAACTGAAAAAAAAAGGAAAAGAATTTGGCTTCGCCAGCAAAATGGAAAGTTGGCATGAAATGGATTTGGCCATCCATTTAACGTGTTGTACATTTGTTTGTCCTTCTTCCTCACCGTCTGAAAAATGACCCCGAGGAATTCGGGTTTTTTTTATAAGGGTAAACAGGATTGTATTACCATGGCTACAACATAATTCTAGCGTTACACAGACAAGGACTGGTGCACGGCGCGGTACATTCCGTGATCTAATGGATTCGCAAAGCATAACTCACAGAACGGTGGAACTTCTTCTTCCAATTAACTACCAGGCTGGTTGCTGCTCCTGGTTTAACCATTTTTCAAGACAATCTTAGGGATATATTGTTATTGTTTTATTTGTTATTCATTATTACTTTTTTTTATCTAATCATTTCCATTTATGCATATTATTCATTTATTTGTCAGCTATCATTTTTGCCTCTCTATTTGATTGTTTCCTGTCTTATGACGTATCCTTATTTTTGTAAAACATACTATGTAACAAATTGTAAAATATTTCCCCGTTGAGGGATCAATAAAGTTATCTTATCTTATCTTATTTTATCTTATCTTATCTTATCTCATTTCATCTTGATTAATAATGTCAAAATCGAAGTACTTTAGAAAAGTTAACGCGCTGTCACACAAAATAGAAATAGGAGACTCACTACTCCAATATTTCACCGTCACAGTGTGCTGGTATCGGGCCAAGCATATCGCAAAAGGCGGCTACGATGCCGATGAATTCTTGACACGAACCCCCTGACCCCCCCGACCCCCCCGACCCCCGACCCACCGGTTCCGAGGCAGGGGTTTTATCTACTGAGCCTCGAGGCTGGTAGAAAGGCTCAAATGAAAAGGAATACTTGAACACTTTCACAGCAAGGCTTTATTCTAACCCAACTGAAATATGAAAAATCTTGAATGTATACATGCTCTTATACCAGATAAATCAGATTTCAGTGAACTGACATGTGCCAAAAGAATGAAAATGTCAGGCTTTTGGCATATGTTAGTTCACTGAAATCAGACTTATCTGGTATAAGAACAGGCAAGTCTTGAAGATTTTGGTGTCTTTAGCAGTGAAAGAGTTAACTCTTTCAATGCTAAGGCTATTTCTTAAGCTGCTAAATAGATATCAAAACTTTTAAGGTTGGCCTGTTGTTATTCCAGATAGGTAAGATTTCAGGGGTCTGAGCCTGATATTTAGGCTTTTGGCATATTATGTCAGTCCAATCAAATAGTATTTATCTGGTATAATGTACAGTTATTTCTTTAAGATTTTGCATTCTGTTTGGTGAGAATTGTACCCCGCAGTGAAATGGTTATTTAAGAATTGCATCTGTCAGCAATGTATCATCCCGTGTATCTCCCTGTCTGCGTACAAATCGTTTGTTTGTCCATTTATCTTTACTGCCTCTATTTACCCATACATCAATCTGTCTTCCTGTTGCGAATAAGTGATCTATTGTTGTGTATGTCTTTCTACCATTAGCTCTATTTGTCTATATATCAATATCTATAGCTATTAGCTATCAGTATCTTTGCTTCCAATTTGTTCTGATTCTCCCTATAGACCAGATAGCTCAGATAGAAAGCTGGGAAGGCCAAATTGATCGTCTTAAGGCAATTACATCACATACACTTCGTGGCAACCGGTTCTTGTGATTTCCCTTGAAAAGTATGTAGGCATCAAACCCACGATCTGACTTTATCCTCTATTATTACACCCCCTTTAGTTATGATAAAGAGCGGTTGCTAGCATCATTTATAGGCCAACAATGCACGCTTGCATATTGGCACCGTAGCAACGAGAGAGGCATTGAACTTTTGTGACGTTGACAGTGACCAAGGGTTAAATCAGAAAACAATACAACCGAGGTTTGATTCTAACCCAACTGAAATATGCAAAAATCTTGAAAATGTGCGCGTTCTTATGCCAGATAAAGCATATTTCTCTGAACCGACATATGCCGGCTGGCTAAAATCAGACTCCTCTGTGAAAAGGTTAATCCTCTCCCCTCCCCCCCCCCCCCGCCGCCTTCCCCCATGACTATCATCTTCTTTTATTTGACTAGCTTCTTACCTTGTTTTTGTACAGTATATGCCTTTGGAACAATAGGAGGCCCGAGAGAAAAACAAGTTTCAATGGCTATTAAACAGTCAACGAACTTTGCTGAGAATAAAGGCTTCCCGGGTATCTAACGAGAATCACGGGGAAGACAGTTTTGACCGTACATAAAACTAATTAAAACAGAGTGTTCGAAGTAAACAGCATCATTAAAGGGCACGACTACGAAGTCATGATCAAAAGCAGATCAGTTTTTAGACCATACAAGCCTTCTGAGTCTGGTCCATACTTCCTTTAAATGAAAATAGATAAAATAGATGACAATGGCACCACGAGCTAGATTATTAAAAAGAGACTTGAATAACACCAGCCATTTGATCTTTAAAAGAATTAATAAAAACTCCAGCCCTGACCAAAGAGCCTTGTTGAAGGTGCCATGTCGGATTGGATGACACTAAAGTAAAAATCCCCGGAGGTTTGGTAGGCCAATTTCTGTCAGCGAAGCCTTGGGCTGTAAAGTTTGATCACATTGCCTTCTTCATCTTCCAATCAATTGTAAAAAGAGAGGGGATCGCTAGGCCAGGGGGTATCAAAGGTTGAATAAAGGGAGTGGCTGACATGCCAGTATTGTGGGACAATGAAAGAAGCTACTATCCACAGTCAAAGCTAAGTTTTAATTTTTTTTGTTGATATTTTGTTATTTTGTTAAGTCTAATCTGTTTGTCCCGATGAAGACCTTTGGTCAAAACGTTGATTTTTTTTTTTGCGCGAAGTGCTTAGTCTTTGTCCACAATACTAGCCTGTTAACCATTCCCTTTGTTTCACCTTCCAATTAATTAAATAACTTAGTGGAAGTGCGCACTTCAACGTGATCCGTTACAGACCTTTTAAACTTATGGGCGTTTTCTGTTTGGAATTTAATTTCAGTCAACAACTTACGGGTTCTTTCCTAAAGTTAGCGTATTTTTAAAAGCTTCAATGTTGTTCATGTTCATGAGCTTCGAGGTTGTAGACATGCAGCTCCATAACCTTATCGTGCTGGGAAAGTAAGAAAAAATATGGTACAATATTACATCTATTTTAGCCCCATGAGTTCATTGGGTTGTGTCTCGTTGACAAAGCGAACATTAGAATTGAATACGCAATATGGTACATTGTCTGTATGCGTTAACCCTTTCACTGCTAAGGACGCCTAAAATCTTCTAGACATGCCTGTTCTTATACCAGATAAATCAAATTTCAGTGAACTGACCTAAGCCAAAACCCTGAAATTCATCATTTTGTGAAGGTGGTAATAAAACTTACAGGAAGGGCCATCCGCTTCTTTCGTCTTCTTTAATTATTATATATTCTAATTTTGGTAAGTTTATCCACATTATAGCAGAGGTCACTAACCTTAAAGGGTGCCACCGCCATCCTAATCTTACTGACCCATTTCTTGATTAAAGTGCTAGGTATGTGAGTACCGTGCTATAAAATAGGAGATTCATTAAATTCAGATTAGTCATTAGAAATAAGAGGAATATTAAAAGTTGTTTATAGTAAGGCCCATCTTGTTATGGCAACATTTAAAAAAATGCTCATAGAGAAATTGAAAAAAAAGAAAAACAAAAAAGACTCCACAAAACACCCGTAGTTTTATCGTATAACGCTCCCGCGTCATGTTTTATTTCTGACCTCACACATTTCAATCTGAAAAGAGAACACATTCTTCTCATGAAATAGTTTCGACTTTTATTCAAAGAATATGAAAAAGACCGAACGCCAAATTGAAAAAAAGGAAAAACAAAACCACAACAACATATATAATGAATTTTTGTTTGTTAAAGTTGTACTCTCTCTAAGTGAAGTCATAATCCCCCTACCAACCCCACCCCCCCCCCCAAAAAAAAACACCCCACCAGTTTAAAAGCAAAAGCAAAAACAAAAATTATAACAAAATAATTACAAAAACCACCAAAGAAACAAAAGCACAAACATTTTCTTTAAATAAACAAAAAGTGCGAAGCTAATTCACGTGTGAACAGGCCTTAGTAGTAGCTTCGTTTGGTTAAAGCCAAGACCCATCCGAGGGCAAATCGGTTAACGGGGGTGGCACTCCGGGATCTACACGTTGGTGCCGGTTCGGAGACCTTGGTGGAGAGCCTGGGACAACCGTTTTTAGGCGGTCGCCTGCCCCTTGGTTTAGAGCGAGCGCTGACGCCCGCTCGTCACCACGGCATCCTCCGGGGCTTATTTGTTTACTCAACCTCTCTTTACTCAACACCGCCCCCACTAAGTCCCATCTATTCCGTAAGGAAAATAATGACGTGGTACAATTTTGTGGAATCACAATTATATGTCATTATTTCACCATTTCCCCCTGTCTGATGATCATGAGAATGATATATCAATTGCTTTATTCTACCCGAGGAATCACCCCGGTCCAATCCATAATCCACAGTCATTGGTCGGTGCTATCCCCACGGACAGGGACAGCGAGAGGGAGAGGGGGGGGGGGGGCGGCGGGATCTCGCTCTATGGCTGGGTCAGAGTACTGGATTTGGCTGACACTGACTACTTCCTGTTTTTAAAAAAATAATTTTTATGTAGTGTCATTTTTATAAATGTTATTAGTATTAACATCATTGTTATTTTTATTATTATCTTTATCATTATTATCATAATAACAATTATTATGATTATGATTATCATTATTATTATTATTATTACAAGCAAACCCATTACAGTTTTGCTGAAAATAAAAACAACAAAAAAACAATGGAAGACATTTTTGAGCACATTTACACCAAAATTCTGGATGTGCTGTCACAAATTGCAAATAAAAAAATAAAAATAAATAGAAGTCATTATAATAAAATAACAGACACCTACTTTTTGTTGTGCCTTTTCTTTTGTCATGAAGGTTTACATGGAGCATGTAGCAAAATGGTAAGTAGAGCGGTGACCGTGGAATATTTGTTTTGGTTGTTTATTGAGTGTTTTAGGGCGCTTGAAACGGCTATGGTCATATAAGCGCCCAGGGGTAGGTAATATGATAGGCTAGTTAAGAGAACAGCCAGACTTGCACCCTGCCAGGGACATTTCACAGAGAGATGATTTACAAGAAACAAAAAATCATCTCTCCAAAAAAAAGGCGATAAATAGATGATTTACAGAAAAAAATCACCCCTGACAATCGAAAAGCAGGACCCACAAACAGTTTATGGCTACCACCCACATCATGCACTATTATGGTCCAGGGAGACCAATGATATTATACCGCCCTTTGTGTACACAGGTACACAGTCCTTCTAGATAGTAGGTGACCCTGTTGTTAGGTACCACAATAAAAAAACACGAGGGATGACCACATGCCTGTTACTGTTAGGACGACAGGCAGGACCAAGACTGAGCTATAGCAGATATAAAACAGCTGTATGCTTACCAGGGAGCACTTTAGAGAGTGCTGGAAAAGGAAGATGACAGGTAAAGAGAATAAACAGAAGATGCGACAATTAGAGGTGCCCGCAAAAAAGTCTTTTATCAAAGATCAGCGACAAACACATTGTTGAGTTAGTTGCTTGAGATCTCGATAACATTTTTATATTTCTCCTTACATGGCTGCCAATTATGACAGCATGGGATCTCAGGAAAGATTGGAATATTTGAAGCTCGGTTCAATCACTAGAGATTAGCTCATTCGATTCAGTACTATTATAAGCTCCAGGTACCAATGATGACTGAACGCGTATTCATCACTAAGGTGAAAACGATGTCTGCAGTTAATGGAGCGATTGGACCGAAAACTAATGAAATTAGCTAAAACAGTATTTTTTATGAAAAATTTAATCCAAATGAAAATACATTACCGCAAACGCTACGTTTTAAGTTATGGGTACTGGCATAGGCGAAACTTATAAGTAGTAAATCGACGGATTGGACAGAAAATGCATGAAATTAGTTTAACAAAAGTTGTTTATTAAAAATATGATAAAGAATAAGAATTGAATATTGCAACAGTACGTTTAAAGTTTTGGGTACTTGCCAAATTTCGCATTTTATTTGTATGTAAGTTTTGAGAATATACTGTTCTCAATATTTCCTGTAGGTCCATTATTAGCATGCAGATTATTATCATTTTTATTATTCATATTATCATTATTATAAATACTATTATTATCATTGTTATCATTAATATTTTAGTTATTGCTATTCTAATCATCATTAGCAAACTTATGATTATTTATTATGTTTAATATTATTACTATGATGCTCATAATTATCATTTATTTCATTATCATTATTATGGTTATCGTCATTATTAACACCACTTTTATTTTACTTCGTTTTCTTCTTCTTCTTCTTATAATAATAACAATAATAATAATAATAGTGATGAATAATTTTGTTATTATTATTATTATTATAATTATTATAATTATGATCATTATTATAATTATCATAATTATTATCATTAATTTTATCATTATTATGATTATTATAATTATCGCTATTAGTGCTTAAATCATTGTCATATCATCACTTCTCGGGCGACAGCTTGAATCTGAATCATACTCGGATAACTACCATCAAACCAAAAGCTGGTTTTAGGATTATCATGGTTATTTCCCTTTTTTTTTACAAATCTTTGTCGAGGAGATCTGAGCTGAAAGCTAGAGAAAATTAATATACATGGAGATTGATTTTAGTCTAGATATTGTACTTTCCAGTTTGCTTAGTGCGTTGTATGGTACTAATGCCCTTTATTTTGTATTTTCATAAGTCTTGGGTTCAAACCCCGATGTAGCACTGTTAGGAATCAAACGCAGTGCCCCCGGCTTGTGTTCTGCGTCGCTACTAAGTAAGTAAGTAAGTAAGTAAGTAAGTAAGTAAGTAAGTCCTTTAGAGCCTTATGGCCCATGGACCTGGAGCTTATCCCAGTTTTTGTAGCATGAAGCGGTCAAATGACAATAGTTGCCACCCTCTGGATATGACCCTGGTCTATCGCAGATTCCTCCCCCCAACCCAAATTGTGGATTGGTACCCATTTTACACCTGGGTGGGGTGAGGCAACTGGAGTAAATTTTCTTGCCCAAGGAAAAACCGAAGTGCCCCTGGTAGGAATCGAACCCAGAGCCCCCGTGTTATGTGCTGCGTCGCTACCAAGTTAGGCCACCGCGCCTCCATTAGTTTCACAAAGATTTAATAAACCTACGGGAAATAATATAATTATGTCTGACACATACTACAGTCCATTAAGTATCACGCAGCTTTACTTTCTCGTTCACTTGCCCACATAAATCACTGATAAAATGGCTAAGAAGCTAGTAAAATCTATTGGGTACAATACATTGTCATCATAACTATAACTATTAAAAATATATCTAGTTAGGATCAAATCAAGTGGAAAGGAATTAGGAACCAGTGGGTTTCCACGTTATAACATTCTTCACCTTCGCTGTAATCATTATCCGTTCATAATTTGTTTTTTTGATCGTAGTTAAGATTCTTGATTTGGAAGGGAAATAGGAACAAAGATGTAATGTACTATTTATTAATACTTTCCGTTATTGGATGGATAAAAGTATATCTTCTCTTATCATATTTTATATCATGGTTTATCAATCGATCCTAAACTCAATGATAATTAATGCTCGGACGATTTGTCCAATGGTATAATAATGGAACAGTATTATTGTTAGTTAATGGCACTTTTCTCTTTCTCTTTCTCTTTCTCTCTCTCTCTCCCTTATCTCCCCTCTCTCTTTCTCTCCCTTACCCCCTCTCCCCCTCCATGCATACTGTTATTGGAAATTTAAAATATGGTTAAAGTTTAAAAAAAAGTGGAGGCTTATATAGCGCTGATATCCACTAGTGCTCATCGCGCTTTACGCTTTCTACTTTCTCCGGCCTATAGCAATCATTGAAACACATAGGACAAGACAAGCGCCTGTTAGGCGTATTACACATTTGTTTGCGGGATAAAGACACTGTTGTATGGAGGGCGAGGTACCCATTTTACTGCTGGGTCGACAGTGGGGTTTTCTGGTTCTGGAAAACAATTCCGCCTCTGAAGGGGATTGAACCCGGGACCTTCAGCACAACATTCTGATGCTCTATCAACTGAGCTATTGGTGTATTCTTTTAGTGCTTGTGGTACAATGCTTAATCGCGTACTACATCAGCTGTCAGCATTTTGATCAAGTGGATACCATAACTGATTAATGACATCAGGCATGCCAGTACCTAGACATCCCTTCTCTACCTCTTTCACCAATAACACTTTCTTTCTTTTCATTCTTTATTCGATCGTCATTGATATCATCATCATTATCACAACACCCGCTTACTTCTTCATCGTCATCATCATCATCATCATCTTTATCATAACGCCCACTTAATTTTTCATTCTTCTTCTTTATCATCATCATCACAATTATAATCATTATCATCACCATCATCATCATCATCGTCATCATTTTTATTATGAAATATAAAAATAATGATAATAAAGATAATAATGATAATCATAATTATTATTATTATTACTACCGTTACTGTTATTATTATCATCATTATCATCATTATCATCATGGACATTATCCTTCTTCTTACTCTAATCATTTTCATTTCACAAATAGAAAGTCTTTCACGTCGTTTTTCCACCGATCACTCAGGTGACCTGGACCTGGGCACATCACTATCCCCCTCTGTGCCCTCTCTCTTTGCTCTCTCTCTCTCGCCCTGTGTCCCCTCTTTCTCTCGTTCCCCCTAGCTCTCTCTCTCTCTCTCTCTCTCGTTCTCTCTCTCTCTAGCTCTCTTTCTCTCTTGCTCTCTCCGTAACTCTGTTTCCCTCTCACACTCTCATCGTCTCTTCCTAATGCCCACCCTCTCTCTCTCGTCTCTTTGTCTCTCTCCTTCCCCCTACCTCTCACCCTCTTCACTCTCTTTCTATATCTCTCCCTCTCCCTACTTCAATCTCCCTCCCTCTCCTTCTTCCCAATACACCTGCTTCTCTTCTCGCTTTCTCTCTCTCTCTCTCTCTCTATTTCTCTCTCTCTCTATTTCTCCCCCTCTCTCTCTTTTTCTCTCTCTCTCTCTTTCTCTCTCTCTCTCTCTTTCTCTCTTTCTCTCTCTCTCTCTCTCTCCCAACCTAAATCTCTCCCCTTCTCCTGTTTCTCCTTGTCTCTCTCCTCTCTCTCTTTCCACCTCCCCCTCTCTATCTCCTTCCACTTCCCTCGATATATATGCAGACGTGTACCCTTCCGGTCCCACCCATTCAGATCCAGCCCGTGTTTCCGGTGCCAGCTCTATGTCAGCGTCCTTCCGGTTTGTATGATGCTCTTGTTGACACATGTCTTCTTCCATGAAAATATCCGCCATAACCCATATCTCTCTTTTAACATTTATAATTTCTATTCTCTTTTTTTTATCTCGTCATGCCTTTAGTATTAACATGCCGTGACCCCACTTTTTTCCCCTCAACCTCATCACCTTCTCTCTTCTTTCGCTCCACCCCCTCTCTCTCTTCTCTCTCTCTCTCTCTCTCTCTCTGCCCGTTCTCTCACTCTCATTTGTTCTCTGCTTCTCTCTTCTTCGTGCTCTCTCTCTTTCTCTCTCTCTCCCAAGCTCGTCTCTCTCTTATTCCCTCTCCCATTCTTTTCTCCCCCTCTTCTTTCCTCTCTCATTCTTTTCTATCTCCTCTCTCTCCCCCTCTCTCTCATCATTTTATCTTTCTTCTTATAGTAATCTCTCTCTCCTTTCATTGTGTTCATGATAATATCATGTGTTTGCCAAGAGAACTATCAGCCTCACCCTACATCTTTCTTTTTTTTTCTATTTCTTTCTTTCCTTGTTTCTTTCTTTATCCCCCATCTCGCTTTACTCCTGCCTCTTCCTCCCCAATCACTCTCTCCCCATCTCCCTCTCTCTCTCTTATTCTCTCTCTAGCCATTCCTAATGTGCAGATACATTTTCTTCATCATATTGTTTCTTTCGTTCATCATTGCTTTTCCTCTTCCACCCTTCGTTCTAGATGTGTTTTCTCTCCCTCTTTCACTCTTTCACTCGCTCTGTTGTTCTCATTCGCTCTCGCTATCTCTCACTCTTTTTTCTCTTCCCAGTGCAAGCTTTTACACCATACTACAACCAAGCCCCCCCCCCCCCATCCACCCCGACACCCCTTGACAAGCTTCGTTCTCATCATTTCTAGAGCTTTCCTTCTCGCTTTGCAATCACTCTCCATTCTCTCCATTTTTCATTTCATCCTCACAACTAAGCAATATGGCCTTTTCTCATGTTAACAATACCGTGCAGTATATATTTTTAGTTTTGCTATTGACGATGATAGCAAAATCACACCTACCCGATTTGGATATTTTAGGGAAAATGGAGTGACATTTTATTGTCGCTTAGCCATATTATCTCTACTGATACACACACACACACACACACACACACACACACACGTTCGAACAATTTCACTCTGGTACCCCCCCACCCCAACTCAACCCCCACCCCCAAAAAGATTAACAGAGGAGGAAATAGTCTACTGCTGTCTAAAGCCAATGTACAATAGCTAAGTAAGGTCTTTGTATAATGGAAGTATAGTTTTCAAAGGTAAAAGGTAGTGATCAATATGCCAGTATAGTATGACAAAGACAAAACAAGCGACGTTTCGACCACGAGGATAAAGACCTTTGGTTGAAACGTCGCTTGTTTTGTCTTTGTCCTACTATACTGGCATATTGATCACTCCCTTTGTTTCACCTTTGATAACCACAGGCCTAGCGATTCCCTCTCTTTTTACAACTACAGTTTTGTTGCATCTTCTTTAGATATTTGATATCTCTCAGTAAAAAACGACATACAAACTACAAAAATAAATAATGGCATGATGTAGTATGTATGTGTTGAGTCAGAATACTAACAACAATGACTGCACTGTACTAACACACAAGAGTGTGTGATGGTGTTATTGGGTGGGGAAAAAGTTGATCAGAATTCTCACTTCGTTGCGAGAGTGGTTAGCTCGCTGTCCGTGCTGCCGGCTAGGCGATGGGTGCCGTAGCTGGGTCCCGGGTTCGAACCCCACTCTGGAAAATGTTTTTTTCTGGGTTTTTTTCTTTCTCAATTTTTTCTGCTTTCCATGGCTTTGTCTCGTTTCTGCACTGCATACTCTCTCAAGTTTGTCTCATCTCATGTCTCTTGTCATTATGGCTTTAAACGCACAAAAGGTCTAGAACTATTAGAATGGTCCGCTAAGTCTGTAATAAAAAATGGGAAAAAGGGCGCGGCCTGTTTATTACTCACCTTTATAACCCGCCGCCCCCCAAACACAACAAAACAAACAAAAGCAACAAAACATACCCGACAACATTAAAACAAAATCTACAAAAAACAAAAACCGAAAAAAACCTAAACTTGTTTAGAAAATGTCAACTTGCATTAAAGCAAATCGTGATTTTTACGTTGTGTGCAATCAATTATCCGGGAAGTATTGATGGCTACAGGAAGTGAACGATCAGGGTTACACGTTTCTGGTTTTAAGAAAACCCAACGTTTAAAATTTCCAGACACCTTTTCTTTCATTGTAGTAGCTTAAAAAACGATGAAGAACTCTTGACTCTGATCTATTTAGGAAATAAGATTTGGAGAGGGGGGGGGGGGGGTGATTGAATTAAATTAACAAATTTAGGGCAAAAGCTCTTGAAATAGCAAAATGTGACTCTGACCGATCTTCCCCTTCACGTGAAATCGTTCTTCAGGGAGGTCATGTTGTGCCAACCACGGGACGTTTTGACCCGGGTCTGAAAATGAATGAAGGGACGTCTAGTCTAACGCCAAGCGAAGGAGATTCATTTCCCAAGAGCAGGATGTCCTATTTGTGCAAAGAAATTGCCCATCATGGAAAGGGACTCGGCTCGGCATCCAAGATCAATGAACGAGAAACCAATTATTCAAAAGGCGCCAGGAGAGACTCAACCGGCAACCTTATCACCCCACCTCCAGCCCCTCGCCCCCCCCCCCACACACACCCACCGGCCACAATTAAAAAACAAAACAAAAGAAGAAAACCCAACAAGAAAAACACGCCATCAACAACGGAAAAAACAACAACCCCTAAAACACGCCATCAACAACAGAAAAAACAACAACCCCTAAAACAATACTGAAAACAACTTCCAACCCCCCCC
>JAUEKZ010179839.1:0-11385 GCA_031471865.1 Melibe leonina | reverse complement strand
CCCCCCCCCCCCCCCCCCCCCCCCCCCCCCCCCCCCCCCCCCCCCCCCCCCAAGCCTTGATCAGTATGTCGGGCGATTTTTTCTTTTAAATATGTACTACCCTACGGAGTACAGAGAAACCTTTGAATTAAACGTCCTTCTTGGACTGGACGAAGAAAAGTATTATCTGGTGAGATAAAAGGACACCCCCAATAGTAGGTATCTGTTATTCTATAACACTATCCTCTTGAGTTTCAGCGAAGCTGCAATGGGATTGCTAGTAGATCCCATGAATTTTCTGTCGAGTAAAGACGAACTCCCCCCCAAACCCCCCCCCCCCACAAAAAAACAACAAAACAAATAAACAAAAAACCCCACCAAAAAAACAACAAAACAAACAAACAAAAAACCCCACCAAAAACCGAAAACAAAAACAAACAAACAAATAAAAAACCCAGACATTTCTAACAACTGACAGCCAATCGAATGGACCTCCGGTCTTGAGCCAAATTTAGACCCCTGTCCAGACGGTACCACCTGTTGTCGCCCTATGAAATTCATTGGAACGACAGCAACCGAATCAATGTCGCGGTGCTGATACTCCAAATTTATCGTCAGACGCAGATTGTCTACAAAAAAGCTTTATATATACGCCTCACGAAATAGGACAGGGTAAAAAAAGATCAGTCTAGAAAACAATGGATAAAGTCTCCGAAACTTGGAGTTGAAAGGCTCATGTAATGTCTGAGTGTAAGGTCAAGTGTACATGCACAGTATAACAACCCAGTAGTTTGAGAGTACCAAATTTATCAATGATAAAGAACAAAATGTTTTTTAGGGGGAGGGGGGTCGGGGTTAAATTACCTTTTCTTAACAGAATATTAAATAAAAAAGAATATAAACTCAGAGCATAAAATGGCGCTGATGAAATAGCAGGTGTAACGTATTCAATCAATGATAATTTGTATCACATGGCTAATAAACAGCAAAAAGCAAAATGAGCAATTGTTACATTGCCAAAAGGACAGCCAACAACAGAAGTCTGATAGGTACAGTGGCGAAACTCCCAGATAATTTACCTCAATAAGCGGATGCACTTTGTTCTCATCAGGGATTCCGCATTGGCTGTAGTTTGTCCACGAGGAATCAAGGTTTGGGTTGACCCACCATGTGCCGTTCTCCGTGCAAAATCGAGTGGCGACATCTGTTGAGTGTGATTATAGGCAATACATCTTTCTGTCCTTTTAACCCTTTTAATGATAAGGACACAAAATTTTTCAAAATTCGCATGTTATTATACCACATAAATCAAATTTCTGTGGACTGACCAATACCAAAATCAGGCTTTTGACGTATGTCAGTTCAAGGGAATCTGATTTATCTGGTATATGAACAAGTACACGTATACGTGCCTGGTAGGCCCAGTGTTGGGAATGCGAAATTTGCAATGCAGCAACAACTTCTATGTGAACATCACGTATTAAACACACAGCATGATAAAAAAATAGATAACATAGGTCCGAATATAACCCCAGCATTTTTTTTTCTGAATTCACTATGGATGTCTGTTTTTTTCCCCTACAATGTGACACAATAAACAGACAGAGATGAAGAAAAGTGATAGATACAAAAAGAGAACATGATGGATAAAACCAATACTTTCACCACTAACTCATATTAACAGAGATAATCATAGCACTGATAATGTTGATGATGATAATGATCACATTAGGTAGAGGAAGAAAGAGAAAGTAGAGATAGATAGATAGATGGATATATATATATATATATATATGGATAGATGGATATATAGATAGATAAGTAGATAGATGAAGATATATATAGATTGAGTGATGAACAGACAGATAGATAGAGACATTTCTAAGAATATAAATGATTTAAAGCATGGTCAATATGGAGGGGCATGGGAGTATTTTCCTAATCCGGAGTGCTTTAGTCAACTGTGCACGTGCCTTGCAGGCTGGGAGCCGAGTTTTTGTGAATAAATATTAAGCCTCAAGTGTGCTAGACATGTTCACAGATGACTAAAACCCGCTTTGTGAGCTCATGGCAAGCAATGATAAATTACTAAATGAAAGAGAGAGCACATTTGTTTGCACTTGACTCACACCGAAAAAAGGCTGAGGTACTTACGTCTGGTATTAAACTGGGCGACATAGTCGGGACAGGCCTGGGAAGCCAGTGTGTTTGGTGGGGTGTCGGACCAGCATAAGATGTCGTCCCAGGTTCGATTGCAGAATGGACCTGTCCAAAAAGATGGGTGGTGTAATGGATGAAACAGCTGTGTACAGTGTTCCGTGCCTGAGGCATGGCCGTCTCTATAATAATATGGCAGTGGGGGAGACCTGTCTGAAGTGATATTGTCTGATGATTTGATAGACTAAGTCGACGTGGCCTGTTGGTTAATTGCAAATACATGCCAGGCTTTTAGACATGGATGTTTATGCCATTCAAAGCCTGCCTTAGACGAGATGAAGATATAGATCCAAGATTCATTTTAAAGAAGGACAATTGTCTTAGAATGGTACGTTCTAGAAAATGTTTGTTCAAATTTGGAATAAATCTGGGTGGTTGGTCGTCGTGTGTTATACGCTCTTCCTCAACATTTGAAGCTAGGTGATGTCAAAGGTAAATCTCTCTATACACGTTAACAGGCTGTAACAAAGCACTAAAAGGATGACGTTCATAAGTCGCACTATTCCGCCACAGGGCCAGCCAATTTTATGTATGGACTAATAATACAGAGTGCAATCAACGAATTTGCACAGACTGATATGTAACGTCTTTGGTAGACTTAAGACCGAAATAAACAGCCGGGATTCGAATTGCCGACCTGCCGGTCATACGACTAATGCTCTACCTGCTCAACCGACAGCGCCAGTCTATACGTCTTATTATCTTTTATTTATGGGGAGATTATCCTGATGAAGAACAAAATCGTCACATCAAAGAGGCAACCTAGATATGTGTGATTTACTGGGACGGAGGAACGAATATAGAGCATAAACAAATTACTGTATTTTGGATCCGTTTTTAAATTATATAGATAGATAGATAAAGAGAGATAGATAGAGAGTAGGGCAGAGGGGAAGGAAGAGAGAGAGAGAGAGAGAGAAAGAGGGATAGAGAGAGAGATAGAGAGAGAGAAAGGCTATATAAAAGAAAAAGTAAAAGTAAAATGGAGAAGATCTGTAGTCCATCATTAGGATAGATTGAGATCTACATTCACTGCATAGCTTTCACCCATTAGGCTCTAGGTTGGAGGCATTGGAACTATCTCTAAGCTAGATCAGCCACACTGATATCTTTTAGTGCAACGGATATTGCTTTTGTTTAGTCAATTTTTGTCATAAATTACCAAACAGGTTTAAATAGATGAGATACGATCAGCAAATGCTACGAATGTCAGTCTGAACAATCCTTGTGTTACAGTACAAATTGGTTCCAAAGGGAACACATACGTATCTTTGAACTCAAACAATTGGACATTAAAATTGCGACACCAGCAGTGACATGATTTTGATATTTCCAGAAAAAGGGTGTCAAAATGCAGTACTGATTAAGTATAACAGGTATTGTGTCAAATAACATGATCTTGTAATAATTTGAACCTTAACTTTAACCAATGGCAATTTGTAACTAGCCGCTGAAGCAGTTGGAGTTAACGTTCGTTGGAATTAAAACAAATTGCAACTAAAACACAAATTCTAAGGAACTTGGCTTAAAGAAAAACAGGTCTACAATTTCATGTAACAAACTTTACGGTAAAAGCAAATCTATAAATATAAAGTAGATATATTTTTTTATTACCAATTAATATCTTCCTATTTCGCAAAAGAAATTATGACTACCAATGGAGATAAAGACAAAATAAGAAAAAAACTATTCAAATTGACATACTTGCTTTTCAATATACAAAACAAGGAAACATATTTCAATGCCTTCTACTTTTGACTACTAGATTAAACTTAAAAAATGTTTAAAACTTTTTTTAGCCTTAATAAGGATTGAGCAACTGGTAACGGGCTACAAAAGTAAACTTCTTAGCGTTCATTAACATTGCTTTCCAGCTCAAGTCTTGCTATTCTTTGCTTGAATTTTCTAGCCTTCCCATTGTGTGAATACAAAAAGGGTTGTAATATGTAAAAGGTTCCGAGAGAATGGATTACAAAACAAAACTGGACGTTTCCAGCAGCTCCATTTTAGTTGTCATTGTATGAATGGTGGCTTTGTACGGTTAATAAACGATTTTCGTTTTCTTTTTCTTCTGAGTTTGTCTTTCCTACCATTAAGGGCCAGCTGGGGTGGGGAAGGGGGTATGCCAATTTAGGATTTAATAGAAGTAAGAAGTGTTAAGAAAAGAGTTGTTCAATTGGAATTAGAAACTCATGACAACAGTTTGGCTATGACTGAGCAAATGGGGGTATATGTTAACACTTTCACAGCGAGGTCTTATTCTAACCAAACTTAAATCTGCAAAATGTTCACAATGAACGTGTTCTTATAGCAGTTAAATCAGATTTTAGTGTCTGTCCATTGGAATCATATACTTCTGGTATAAGAACAGAAAACAATCTGAAAAAAAAGTTGCATATTTCAGTTGGCTAGTATCAGACCCCTTACACTGCTAAGGCCATCAAAATCCCCAAAGCCTGTTCTTATACCAGATAAATAAGATTTCAGTGAACTGACATAAAACCTGATAATCAGGTTTTTGGCATATATCAGTTCATTGGAATCTGATTTATCTGGTATAAAAACACGTACATTTGAAAGATTTTGCATATAATTCAGTTGGGATTGAATCAGACCTCGAAGTGAAAGGGTTAAGTCGAAATGTGTAGTGTGTACCTACCTTGGATGAGGTAGGGGTCTTTGTAATGTTTGAGTGCACATCGTAGTAAGGCATCCCACAGTAGCTGCCGCTGGTCCTCCTCTGATGCTGGAGAGGCCTGGGGTGGACGAACAAAAATATATACATGTTTAGTGGCTGGTAAATTACTATATTAATGGAGCTAAAGGAAATTTTGCGAGTTATATATTCTCGAAAACTGCGCTGCAAAAAAACAACAACGAAATTTGACCAGTATCCATAACGATAAATTATGCAGTGTTGGGGCATTGTATTCTTATTTGAAACAAAGTTTTTAAAAACTAATTTCCTTAATTTTTTGTCCAATCTGTTGTATCACTGCTGACATCGTATTATCTTCGGCTAACATTAGCTACTTTCGCAATCCGGCGGGAACCAGAGTTGCCAGATTCGGCGACAAGTCGCGAAATAGGTATTTTAAAGTACCGTTTAGCTGATATCAAAAGTCACTTGAGATGGGGAGACCTATCTAGTAATTCTAATTCACCACTGTGAGTTTCATGGTCTTCGACAGGAAAGTCACAATTGATTGTTCACGATCCCAATTCTTCTAGCGTTAAGCGGAGTAGGGACAATCATGAATATCACCCTCATCAGTGGGCGATCTTTATTTACCCATTAGGATGCGTCGGACATTTGGTGTAAACGCGCAAACATGGACGTAGTGAGACAAATAGTGTAAAATTAACTTTGGCTTGAAAATAGTACGATAATGCCAGCAGTTTCTGAAGAAATTGTCAAGACCTGATATAAGAGTCAAAGTACATTATAGCCTGTCAATTTCACATGTTGTATTTTGCATCTTCTTTTTCTAAAGACAGTAACGCATAGACTACATAGGACTGTTCGCTTCCCTGAGTGTTTTGTTGTTGGTGGGTGTGATAAGGTAATCCAGTAGATTAGCAGATACCATTATTATGATATTATGTGTTTGAATTTGCCTAAAAATCAAATTTCCTCTGTTGAATTAATTACCAAAAAAAAAAAAAAAAAATGAAAATAAAACTTACTTGAAAACCACAATTATCGATAAAAAAAGACCAAACATGAAAATAATTTGGAGGAAATATGTTGGCAAATTTCGGCAATTACAGCGAATGTGGTGTGGGAGAATCAGGGAAACAGGCTGGTGAGATCATAGACAAGAAGAGTGGAAGGACGAGGAAGGAGAGGGGAGAAGGACAGAGGCCATGAGAGGAGAAGCGGGAAGGGAGGGAGAGGAGCAGAGAGACACAGAGGACTGTGAGGTGGAGACTGCTCTTGGCCACAAGCTTATTATGATGAGGACTGGAGGAGGAAGGGAGGAGGAAAGGAGGAGAAATGGAGGACGCTACCGCAGGCGGGGATGATTTAATAGGAGGAGGTAACCTAGGGACAAAACCATCACTCATTCACGACGGAAGTGACGTAACAGCTAACACGAGCATGACTCGGATAATACTGACTGTCTCCCATAATATTCTTGTTAGGAGGGACAGGCGGTTTGTTGGCGACGAGATGAGATCCAACGATCATATCCCCATCAGAATAAAAGGACACGCCGATCACTGTACATTCCAGCCAACTCACCATAAGACCCGGTCTACTCTATATTATTGACCTTCTATATTCCACTCAGCGCATCGTACGGACACGCTATAATTTGTGATTTGCCGAATGAAACAAGGAAAGAAGTACCAGCGGCTCGCATCTCATAGCCGCTTTATATTGAAAGGCCATGTCAATCACAGTACACAAGGTTTAAGATAGGCAGCATAATACAATTTAGGAGGCCTGGCTTTCTGCTTGTCTTTCTTGACCTTTATTGTCCACCCAGTGCCCACACAGTTTGGATGGACAAGCGGTTTGTCTGGAGCTGAACACTCAACGGCCCCTGTCATTACTAATTTACCCGTAAACCACACGCCAATCCCTAAAATTATAACACAGATCACAAGAAATTGAGTTGGATAAGATTTTGGTCTTCTGTTTATTGTACTAGATATTAATTTTTTCCCACCCAGTGCAAAATGGCTGGAAAGGACAATCGGTTAGTCTGCGGTTTATGGAATTAGGCGAGACCAGGAAGGCGGCCCTTTCTCAAAACCGGAAGAAAAGGACCACAGCTTTCTTTATGTAATCTGGATGAGGACCTGTGAGAGGCAAATCAATTCATACCCTGCATTGTGTCACTCCATCTTGGGCAACCCATCAGTTATATTCCGCAAAACGGCTGTATAAGCACTCCATTGTACACTCGACACTTTAATTAGCCCGACACTGGCTTGCAAATGGCTGGCAATTCTAAAATCGGGTCAGATTCAATTAATTCTTTTGCTCGCAGGCTTTCTGCGTTGTTGATAATATGTTTCTGTATTCAAGCTTCCCAACAGTTATATGAAAGCTTGCTATATAATCCTATTACTTCTTCTATCTCAATATGATAACGACACCAGGAAATCCAGCAGGGTCACCAATTTAAAACAGATCGAGGCTTCCCACAGACTCATGTGTATCGTGCATATTGTGTTCCTGCTTTAATTTTTTTGGTTATCAAAAAAAATTCTCCTTCCCAGGCTCGAACATAGAAATAAAGGAAAGGGTGAGAGGTTCAGAATCCAAATGTCTGACACATCACAGCATTGCTACGATGTCAACAACCTGAAGCCGTATTATCATTATTTGGTTTCTCATGCTTCCTTTCTTTGGGGGGTTAAAGTTCGCAAGGCCAGAGTGTGAAAATCATCGTATTTCTTTTTGTAGTATTCTTATTCCGTAAATGATTTATATTTCAATCTAATTAAAAAAAACGCCTCTTATGCTCTTACAATTAATAAATTCACAAATCCATCATAAAATGACACGATATAATTTTGATTTGTTACAAATTAAGTACAATGACATATTCGTCAATGTAATATTGAACATCGATCTTTGCACATTAGTAACAATAGGTAAACGAACCATTTTTTTTCGTAATGCAAGAAAGTCTTATAGATAGAGATCATTAATGGTTTAAAGACATCCAAGAATAAGCAGTTTTATACAATTAAATACCACATGGCCTAGCCATTGAAAACGAAGGCGAAGAGGATAGGAATTATGTAATTGGGTTTCTACGATGCCGAAAAGACAGAGCAATAACAACGTTTTAGGTTTTCGGTTTGTGTTCGTTCTTTTAGAGAAAATTGCATCATACTTGCCCGGAAATTGTCAGTCGTATTTATGTAGCTTTTGACATGTGACGACAATGTCTGATCTGTCAAGGCAGTCCGCCCCGAAGGGCCTGAAGAGGGCCCACAACTGGTACAACATGTTGTGTTTTGACTCCACGGTAATAATAATAATAATGGATGACATTTTTTGGCGCATTTCCACCAAAGTGCTCGATGCGCTTTTACAAATTGCAAATAATTTGTTAAAAATAACATGCAACATTATACATCTTTTAAGCAAGTCAAATTCTAAAAGCAATGGGGAAATATGAGTACATAATTAATTTGTACACAGGATAGGCATGACACAGGGAGTAGACAGTTCAAAGTACTTGGTTATAGACTTTACAGAAAAGGTGTGTTGTTTTTTAAAAGAGTCAATCGTTTTTTGTTCTCTATCTAATAGAGACAGGCAGATTATCCCAAACCAATGGACCAACAAAAGAAAATCATTGAGGGCTAATGATGCTAAACGCTAAGCGGTTTAACCAGGGAGATGAAAGATTATGTTTTTGGCGACGGAAAATTTCTTAGCAATGAGAATGGGAGCGATGGGTCTACGGGCATGTTTTAAAAAGACCCATAATATGGAGTAAAACAGGTAGAGAGAGAGAGAGAGAAAGAGAAGGAGAGAGAGAGAGAGAGAGAGAGAGAGGGGGGGGGGGGAAGAAAAGCGTCCTAAAATTCTCAACAAAAACTCATAGATTGAAAAAACCGTCAGTGGAGTGTTTGCATTGATCTGTATTTTTCTCCTCCAAGTAAGCTCAAGTAAGCTCCTTCAACTGCAACAATAGCAGCGGAAGAGAAATTGTTTATGCACTGTTGCATGTTTACAGCCCTCTCATCAGCACGAAAACATCCGGGTGCAACAATGACATTTATCTTAAAAGAAATCCTTCAAGAATTCGGGTTTTCCTTTTTTGTTATAGCGGATTGAAATATAAGGAATTGACGTTGGTGAAAACAGCGTCTTAAAAAACAAAAATAGCAAAACAATGATCAGTAAGACATAGAAAAAATCAGTGGATATGAGGGATGAGTAATAACAGTAACAAATTAACCTTCTAAAGGACATGGTGGCAATCATGGTGGTCTTAAGAAGAACAAAAAAACCATCTACAAGCATCGACTAGAGATACAAGTCCATACTTTCCTAACTGTATACCATATGGCTTATGCGGTCAGTGCAACAGCCACGCCCACCCTAGTCCCACCAAAATGGCTCCTCGTGACGAGAATATGAGACGATTTGTTTTTACAACATTTCAGGTGCTATAACCCTTTCACTGCTAAGGCCACCAAAATTCTCAAAACTTGCCTGTTCTTATACCAGATAATCAGATTTCAGTGAACTGATATATGCCAAAAGCCTGATAATTAGACCTTTGGCATATGTCAGTTCACTGAAATCTGATTTATCTAGTATAAGAACACGTAAATCTGTAAGATTTTGCATAGAGTTCAGTTGGGCTAGCATCAGACCTCACAGTGAAAGGGTTAAGGAATCCTCATTCATTGCTGCTTTCAAAATGTAAACCCGTAGAAAGAATCGACAATATACAAATAAACATCTAATACAAACACACATACATACACACACGCACACATACACCCACACAAGCTCGTTTTTCTGTAGGGTAAAGCGATTAAATTATTGCAAGCTTTCTCTTGCGAGAGAGAGGCTTGTCTAATAATAAATGGAATTATTGGCAGACAGTCACGTTAGTTCTAGACATAGTTTGTAAACTTGGGCTTCTAACATCAAAGACATTTTTAGACTTTCTTTTCGACATTTTGGGTATCGGCCAGGACACTGTCCTTGTATCATGGCGGATCTACGAATTGAATTCAGATGTTTCAGAAACTCCGTTAAACGTGTGAAATGAAAACGGCAGACTCCTCTTATGCTGACATGATCTTTTGTTACAAAATCTCCCAATCTAAAAAGAACTGAGGCGAAGTGTATTTATAGAAAGAATAGAGTGAAACGTGAAATCACACTTTCGCCTCTGCTTTCAGCAACATTGACAAATGTATCCCTGGGTAGGGTACCACAATTCAATAGGAAAGCAATCTGTTAATTAAACATCCTCACCCATACATTATTTCACACCGGCAGCGGTTTTATCGCAATTGGTCCACCAAACAGAAAGCATTTAGCAAAATGTCTATCTATACCATGAATTTGAGTTAAAAATACTCCTTTTAGGTACTAGCTGTTTATTGATTAGTTGTGGCCTGTCTAACGCCCTTTTAAACAAAATGCAGGTCATGTCAAAGGCGGTGTGTTTTTTTAGACAAGTATGCCTTATGCTAAAAAATAAGTCCTTTAGAGCCTTGTGGTCCATGGACCCGGAGTTTATCCCGGTTTTTTGTAGCGTTAAGCGGACAAATGACAATCGTTGCCACCCTCTGGATAGGACACTGATCTATCGCAGATTACTTTTCCCAACCCAAATCTTGGATTATTACCCATTTTATACCTGAGTGGGGTGAGGCAATTGGGGTAAATTTTCTTGCCCAAGGAAAAACCGAAGTGCCCCTGGTTGGAGTCGACCCCCGAGCCCCCGGGCTCTGTGCTGCGTCGCAACCAGTTAGGCCACCGCGCCTCCTATATCTTATGCTACAAAAAGATAAATATGGCATATGGGGACTCACTCGGGTTTCTCACGCAGTTATTGTACACTGACACAGGGCCAACCAGTTTCAACTGAAGGCTGAACATTTGACTAGACAATCTAATCTGACTGTAAGCCCTTTCACAGCGGGGTCTGATTCTAACCAAAAAAAAAAAAAAAAAGAATACCTAAAATGTTAAAGATTTGTTTATTCTCTCATACCGGATAATTCACATTTCAGTGAACTAACATAATATGCTAAAAGGCTGAATCTGTCAGTTCATTGATATCTGGTTTATCTATAAGATCATGAAAATCTTGACAATCTAGTCACCAGCTTAAGAAATAACCCAAGAATTGAAAGAGTTAAATCTTACCATTTTCGATACAAACGCTCTTTCTTTATATCAAGCTACAGAGCAGGCATATCTTGTTGCACAGCCTTTGAAGAAACATTTTAAAATATTACCTAATGTATCAAATATGGACGAGTGCCGTATCACAACGTATTCAAGTTACAAACCAACTTGCTATACAAGCGCGAAGCTTTATGAAATGTACAATTTTCTTATTTATCTATCTATCAATAAATAAATATATATCGATCTATCTATCTATATATTTATCTATCAATCTATCTATCTATCTATCTATCTATCTATCTATCTATCTATCTATCTATCTATCTATCTATCTATCT
>JAUEKZ010179829.1:0-11315 GCA_031471865.1 Melibe leonina | reverse complement strand
TTCCACAAAACATACCAGATTCATTGCCTGATTTTGAGAACATGATCCTTCAAATTTGATACTTTTTTCAAAAGGATATATAAGTGGGCAGAGCTATTCAGTGAGTTTTAAAATATTTTTCTTTTCAGTCTTGACTTGAACTAATATTTGTCTTTATTCAAAATGACCCAAGAAAATAAAAATTATATGGTTTTAAATACTTTTGGCTTTTCATTCAATTCAAGCTTTTACAAGTAAAGGTGTTATCAATTATCGGATAAACTGTCTACGACTACTGACTAAATTCCCAGTGTAACACGATTCCAAGGGGAGGGAGCAGGCTTGAACAACGTGCAGCTGGTTTTTCTACAGCTAAAGTCATTGGCATGTACCAGCACAAGCTTGCAATGACATTCATTTGATATGTAATAATATAGGTGAGATTCACAAAGTCAAAAAGTCCCGATATTATACATGCATTACAATCAAATGGGAGGATTGGCATGATGTTTACAAAGCTTAGCAGGTGAACTGCTTCTATTCCATCTTCATTTTTTTTTTCTTTTACATACGTAAACCAAAAAGAAAACAATGAAAACAAATTCATGGACTAGGGGGGTGAGAGAGAAGAGAGAAGCGAGAGAGAGAGAGAGAGAAAGAAAGAAGGGAGACTAATTACACAGAAGTTTGTAAGATAGGGGGGAGAGACCGACAAGAAAAGGCATTCAGGCTACATACACACATGGTCAGGAAAGAATGCCTGTTTTTATCATTGAAACAGCTATTAGTACACATACTCAAAAAATTCATGCAATCAATTCTATTCAAACAAGATATTCCGGGATATCAGTTCACTTTAAGCTGCTCTCCTTTTTTTTGTTTTCTTAAAAGGAGATGGAGAAAATAGTCGAGAAAGGTAAGAGAGAAAGAGGAAGGGGCAAAATTCTGATCCATCCAATTGGCCACAGCACTCCTATGCTGGGACTAACGCTTTCTCAATATCAAATGGAGAGAAATTCAATCATGCAATAGTATATGTATTTTCAAAGTAGTTTGAAGCATAAGCATTTACATCTTCAAAAATATTAAAACAATTCCCCTTCATTTAAAAGGTATATCATTCAAGCACTTCACATCTGAAATGCGGACAATATTTGACACCTACTTCATTTTGAAGGGTGGGCATGTGTGATTTATATATATTCATATATAGGGAGAAAGGGGAGGGAGGGATGGAAGGAGAGAGAGAGAGAGAGCGAGATAGAGAAGATAGACATCAAAAGAAGGAAACCAATCTGTTACCTAATCTTACAAAAAACAAACAAACAAACAAAAAACGTAGTAAATCTTATTTCTTGAGTTAGAGTGATTGTTGCTGGCTAGCAGTAAGTAGCTCATTCTTGTCCCTGTCTACACATCCACTTTCTCAATTTCAAGTTCCCCGGATGAGACCATGCCTTTTTTCCTCTGGACCTCTTTAATCTTGTTTTCCTGTTAGAAAATTTAACAAGCAAAAATGTTTAATCCTTCAGAACATTCATAGAATACCAATTGTAGCATCTAGCTTTTCTCATAGATAAATTAATTGTTCACTCCAGCCACACGCAAAGCAAAAAGGATAATTTTCATAGAGTAAAATTTTATAGCCCCCTCCCCTCCCTTAGTGTATCTTAGAAAGAGAGAAATTGACCAAATAGCAAAAACCATACTTCCAGAATCCAATCCATGCCACTCTGAAATCTAGACAATCAGTAGAAATGATTGTTCAACAGAGGGCTATATAGTTATAAATCAGGAATAGATAAATAAATAAATAAATCTCCTCGCACAAAAGATATTAGTATCAGTAATAATGCTGCCGTAATGATGTGTAATAAAAAAAACTTTGTACAAGATCATAATGGCAGAAAAGACACAAACATAATTTATAGACGTACGTGTTCAGCCAATCGCTCCTGGATGCAGCGCAGTTGTTCCTCGCGGTTCTTGAGTGCATTCTCCATTTTCTGGACAAGCTGTTCCTGCAGTTCGTCTGTGTTGGGGCCACGGTTCTCACTGGCAACGCAGACCTCGTTGATGTGGCTGGCCTGAAAGAAAGAGCAGCATTCCTCTCAATTATGCCATACCATAAATCACATTGTCTTTCACAATGACTAACAAAAGAGAAAGAGACACAGAGAGAGCAAGAGTAAGGGAGAGAAAGATAAACAGAGAGAGACAGAGAGAGTAAAAGAGAGAAAATTTTGCTTAAAAGTATCATTAACTTTATTGCTCCTGGCTTGCGTCTTGCTGTATTATCCCTATGAAGCGCCCCGATCCTGTTAAAGTCACAGCACAGCACCCCCTATCGTCTGCTAATTAAAACACAGCCCAAATGTATGTATACAAACACCTTCTGTGACCGTATAACGCTGCCTTTTACAACTTAACCACAACAACTGCATTTAAATGCCTTTTGTTATGTTACATATACACACAGCAAACTTCTCTATTACAATGTGCCTTTCTTATTTGGTACTACCTAAAACATAAGCCAAATTTCCGCATTATGACCTGGTGACGTCACTATTTATTCGCACCACTTGGCTCTGACTAAGCAAATGAAAGCACACGACTCTATTACAATTAAAGAAAGTTAACATTTAATGTTTATTTTTCGTAAATTCTGATTTGTATATTTCATCTTTATTTTGTATCAAAAGATGATTATCTCAGATCGACCATTACTGCATGTTATAATAGAAATGATGACCTAGAATGGAAAAAATATTCTATATCATTTCTATATTGCACATTTGATGACAGTCGATCATGCTGGATAAATCCATCCTTGAAAATGCAAACAGTGCTGTTTGGTGTGGAGTTTTATTATTTCTCATGATGTTACATACTTTTATTCTCGTCTCTGTCACAAACAAGCCCAACCTATTTAGCCTATTTTCTAAGCACATGGGTCCGCTAAATAGGGATAATACTGTAATCTGTTCACAACAAATGATAATTACATGATGAGAAGCATAAATCAAATAAGGAAAAAGAATAAAAACATGACATCAACTTTCAGGTGTTGAAAATGTTTATGGAGATGTTAATACGTTAAAATCAAATTTCATAGCTTGGAAGTAAACTCTGAATGGAATTTATTTTCCAAAAGAGCCAAAGTAGGAAGGAGTTTCCAGGACAAGCACACTGAGGCAGTGACTGGGTTCATTCAAATTCTAAATATAATCTTTTTCATATATCTATGAGTAGTCTTTTCAATCCGTGCGCAATTTATTTTATTCTATTTAAGGAAGACTTTTTTTTTTTAATGTCAAGGAAAATATAAAGTGAAAATTTCCGTTTAACATTCCCAAGTCTAATGCAAAATAAATTGAAAGAAAGAAAAAGGGGAAAAGAGAGAGAGAGAGAGAGAAAAAAATTTTTTCTTTTCTTTAGAAAATAAAGCTACAAACCAAGGTTTTAATTGGGTTGAAAAAGGAAACCAAACAAACATGAAAACAAAATACAACAAAAATGATTGAACAAAGAGTTCTGTAAAAACAAAGGTACGGTGCGATACGACAGGCATTCATTCACAAAGGCCATCTCCAGTTCAGACTAATGAATATAAAATAAATTGTATTTCAAATTCAGTCAGAATAAGAAAAAGTCTGAGGTAGATAGTTCTTTTAATTTCAAAATGAAGATTGAACTTACATGTTCTTGCAATTTAGAGAGCATAGCACACAACTGATTGTTTCGGTTCTCTTCATACGTTCCCATTTTTTGTGTCAGTTTCTGCTCGGCCTTTGCCTCAAAATCTTTCACCATCTCCATGCCTGCCTTTTGAACCTCGTGTACTTTGACCGACTGTTGTCACAAGAAAAGGAAAAGGAATAAATGAAATTTGTACAGAGGACAGAAATAAATATTCATTTCAAAGGGGAAAGGAAACACACTGATGCATTACCTATAAAACATTACTTCCATGTTTAATGCTTGAGTTGAGGTCATCTTTCGCTATATAAAGCCTGGGTTGCTTCTTTTCAAAAATACATTTTTTCTTTGTTTTCTTGTTAAAAACAATTATGGTCACATTTTTGTCCAAATGCCCAAAATTCAACAATAATAACCATCACAACACTATCTTCATCAATTATGACCATTGACACCAACACATGCGTTCCTACCAAGTTATTTTTCTTTGTTTTGTAACTACTAGCAAAAAAAATATTCTGCTTCATTTAATCTCCTCTCTTCTAAGCCAGAAACAACCAAAAACAAAAAAATATATAATCATAACTTTGATTCTTTTAAAATAACGAAACAAACCAAAACCAAGTAAAAATATAAAAACTTAGGACTTAATATGAAAATAAAATGAAAAAGTAGAAAACTTCAAGCGATTTTCTATCAAACTGTCACTTTTACTACCCATACTTCTAAATTATCAAAAAATATTTTTAAGTCTGATCTTCCTTCTTTCTCTTGTCCTCTAATGGGAAATATTTTACACACCACTATGGGACGATCTGGAATACCCTTGGTTTCCGAAATACTTTGGATTATTCGCTTAGATGCATAAATATAAAGAACCATTACAATGTATAAGGATAATAAGCCTTTACTTTTGACTGGAAAACCCCAAGCAACAAAATCTAAAACACAAAATACTGTAATACATATATAGCAGAAAAAAGACAACCTTAAAAGTAAAAGAGCTTTAAGTGTATATGTAAAATCTCAACATACAATGGCTTTTGAACTTCTCTTTGTAATTTAAAGAAAAGCAATTACACTCAAACCTTGATATAACGCCATACCACCAGCTTTTGGCTCTGGAACAGATAAGCTCTATATAAAAACACCAAAAACCTGTTATACCGCCATCCGCAAACAATTCATCTGTAAAAATCATGACTTGCATAGTGTGGTTAATCCATTCTGGAGATACCCTCAGCCGTGAAATGTTGTCACTACCATACCAAACCAAACAAGATGAAACACCCCTGAAACACTCATTTAACACTTCGTTCCCTTTGCCACGGTGTCACTGAAACTAGAGTAAAAAACACTCCCTATATGAACCTACACAGTGATTTTCCCCCCTTTTTGACAGTATTGCCCTACACCACCGTACATGGTATTTTCGTTCAACCCCCAACTTTATGCTTTCTCCAGACTTGGCAGCATTACAAAGTTTGAGTGTAATTTCATCTCACAATCTAAAAGTGAACTTCACTGTTACTGCTTTCAGACAGGTCTTGTTGATTAATTCATTATTATCCTGGCCAGTTATAATAAGGGCTTTTTTTTCCCTCCTTTTTTTAAAAGGTTTTCCTAACTGTCATGCCATGTCATAAAAAAATTACATCCTTTTCAGTGAGAAAAAAAAACCCCAAAAAAAAACTGGATATTGAAGCTACATAGTAATAATTTTTGAAAGTAGATGTTAAGATTATTAATAGCCTACCCAACTTTCATTGCAAACTACTTTATAAAAATAATTTATTAACAATAGACAAGTCTCTGACAATAATAGGATGGGAAGAAACGGAATCAAATCAGGGATAAAGCAGTCTTGACAGTGAAAATATATTGTACAATACAAACAACTGTGTGAGCTGGTGAGATGACGAATAAAAAAAGGAGAGAGGAGAGAGAGAGAGGCGGGGGGTAGATAGAGACAGATGGATAGATTGAAAGAGAGTGAGAGAGAGAAACAATGCAACTTTTTTTAGTTTTAGTAGGGAGGGGGGGATACAAAATTAAACCAAAAAAAACAAAACAATGACCTACACATAACATTCATTGAGGCGTGACCAACTTTTCAAGGACTGTTTTGATTATTGTCATTAAAAAATGTCACTAAAAATAAAATTGAAAGATAACCCAGCTATAGATCACATTCTGATGTATTAAATGTCTATATATATATTTATTTTTTTGATGCTCTGTTTGGTAACTATGGTTTTATAATCGAGTACCTGATAAAACCCCTCCAATGAGCAAACCCACAACAAAGAATTTGTTTTGTGTTCGGATTACATGAACTGGACAAAAAACAAACACCAGAAATAGTACACACACATCAAGTTCTTAAAAGGCTTTACTGTGGTATCACTGGGAACAAAATTAAAAGCCAAGGGCCTGATCGTTGGTTAAAAACTCACATGTTCCCTCAAACGTTCCTGCAGAGCTCTGATCTGGTGTTCTCTGTTCTCTCTTCTACTTTCCATGGAACGCTTCAGTTTCTCCTCTGTCTTTTTGGAGAACTCTTGACTCTCAGACTGGGCCTTGATTATCACTTCAATGGCTTTCTGGCGCTCCTTGGCAATCTGGTCCAATCGCTCTTGCTCAATCAGCTGTTTTGGGTCGGTATGATATAAAATTTCATTTAAAAAAAAAGAAAAAATAGAAAAGAAAATGAAAAGAAAAGACAAGAAAGAAAGAAAGAAAGAGAAAGAAAGAAAGAAAGAAAGAGAGAAAAAGAGAAGGAGGGCATATATCAGTTCTGGGAAATTTCATGTGCAGTCTACATGTTGAACAAGAAATTTGTGCTGCAAAATGCTCGTCTTATTGGAATCGCTTGAGAGGTAGGTACTGATTTCAAACTCACTTTTAATTATTATTTTTTTAAATCACTCAACCTAAGACTTTTTTATCTCACCATTTTATGCTCTCCCAAGACCAAGCAACAGGTGCTCATACTCAAGTTCACTAATACAAACTATTCTGTTCGTTTGTAGCATATATATAAAGAAAGAAACAAAGAAAGAAAGAAAAAAAGAAAGAAAGAAAGAGAAAGAAAGAAAGAAAAAGGACAGAAAGAAAGAGAAAGAAAAAAAGACAGAAAACAATATAAAAATCCTATAAACAAAACCAGCAATCATTGATCCTTCAGGTAACGTTAAAACTCACACTTCTCCTTTGTTCAGCTTTTTTGAGCTTCATGGCAATCTTCTCCTCTGAGAGTTCCTTCTGTTTGTTGTCCCGGGGCGAGTGTGGCAGGACAGGGCGAGGGGAGTCAGCCGCTGCGGGCTTAAGGATGACATCAAAGCTGATGCTGCCTTGCTTGGCCATCTTCTTGTTCTCTAATATATCATGCAGCACGAGCGCAGAGAAAAAGAAAATAATAAATGGGATTGCTTTTTTATTTTTGAATTTTGTTGCCTAAATATTTATTGTACACCCACATTTAGCTGCTTTGCTATCTTATGTTCTAATATATACAGCACCAGCAGAGAGAAAGAAAGGATAAATGGATTCATTTTTTATTTCTGTATCTTGTATCTACTTCTTTTCTAAAAGCACCAGCACAGAGACAAAAGAATATATGGGCAGATTTTTTTATTTCTGAATCTTGTAGCCTACATATTTATTGTACACCCACATTTTAGCTGTGTATAAATTTGTACATATTTAGAGATATTTTTTTTTTCAATAAATATTTTTCACAGGGTGCCTAAATAAACAAATGTTAAGCTATTTAACAATGGATAAAAATAAATTGGAAACTTTTCATTGCAAATAAAAGTATAAAACATCTATTCAGTTTCTTTAAAAAGAGGTAGGCCCTTAAACAATTTCATATAAGAAAAAATGTCCAAATGTTTTTGATGTAGAATAAATGTACCCTTGAATGATAGGAATTTTGGGGTTAGTATCAGGTCTACATTTTTATATTAAGATGTCTAGTCACAGCCTTACTTTTGAACAAAACACGAAAATGAAAGCATCTTTCTACATCTAACAGTTCATTTCTTTTTGTCACATAAGGAACCTTTTTCAGGTTTTTTAAATTATTCTTCAAATTTATTAATTGACTCGGCTGGGCCGAGTATAACTGTCAGTGCGCATAATAAACAAAATGCATTCATTATAATCAGGCAGCGGTGGTAGAGTAAGCTGACTTTTAAATCAATTTAATTTTAGACTTGTTAATAAAACATTATTTTGGACATCTCGGCATCACCACATGAAACAGAACTGACCAAACTAAAAAAAAAGCCAATGGCAAATAATACACTTTGATCCTCTCCAGCTTCCACATATGCAGCTGCCTATCACATCTTAACTCGCTGCTTTGGCATCTTTTAACAAAAGTTTTTATTGTGTTTTATTTTCTCCCAAGAATCTTATTACACTATCAATGACACTGAAGCAATACTTTACCAGTGGCATGATTGGTTCAAAACTTATTGTATAAATTAGAAGAGATCATTCGTCTCTAAATGGGATGCAAGGTAAGATACCAGGTAAGGATAAGACTAAAACACCAGTGAAGCATTACTTACAGCATACAAGGAGAATATAGCGCAAATTCTTAATATATACATAACATGATCGGAGCAAAGAAAAAAATATGTATATTCCAATAGCCACGCACGGAAAGGTATACTGTCTCAAACAAGAGAAATAAAGAAAAAAAGTGCTTCAGACATGAGTTTTGTGGAACACAGCAATAACAGTATATAATGAGTGAGTGAAATAACATAAAATCATTAAATCAGTGAGAGAAGCAATGACATTCAGCATAGGACAATGGCAAAATAAGGATGTGATGTCATTTAAGCTTCACATATTATTGAATATTGAGACCTCTATTCAGGAATAATAAATTAAAAAATTAAAGCTAGGTAGGTAGGAGAAAGCAGAGATAGATAGATAGAGGGGGGAGAGAAAAGGGAGACAAGGGGGAAAGAGAGAGGGGGACACAGATAAAGAAGGGGGAAGAGAGAGAAGAGAGAGGAGATGACAATTTAAAGTAACAACCATGCCAAATGTAAGAGATGCAAACTTAGACAAGCAGTATTCAAATATTTATCAAAACCTCAAACAGCTGACAAAGGCAAAGGCATGCTAGTAAATTTTTAGACGACCCATCTATTATTTCCATTTATTTATTTTTTAACAAGAAGGAAGAGAGAGTGAAATAGAACTGATGTACATAAATATTAACATTAACCTACACATATATGGAAAGTTTACAGCTGTTTGGACACAAGGGTGTGGAAATAAAGAACTTGTTAATGTGTGTTATGTTTATGACTACACTGTAACCATTTTGTACCTGCAGATCTGCAATGATTATTCTTTCAATTTCATTACTTTTAGTTGGGTTTATATAACATAATGTTTCAATGATACTATTTTCATTTGGTTTGAATTTGTAATAGTTCTTTTTGCAAAATGCTATCCATTTTCCAGGGGCTTTTATTTTAAAGGCTTCCAGCCTATATGCTCTGTGAACATGATTTGATATAATACGAACGTATATGCAATAAGGCGTATAGATGAGTATAATATTGATTGGAAGATCACCAAGGTCTATAAGAAGGGAACATGGGTGGCACTAATTGAAAAAAATGGCCAACCGAGCAGCACTGATTTACAGGCTGTGTGCCTAGTAGAGGACCCCACTTTGAGCAACAATAAAACTACAATTTAAAGATTGTAATATTAAAATTGACTACTCAGCCTATGGTAGAGTATGTAAGCGGAGATAGAAATATAACTGATGTACATATAGTGAGATAATATACAAAGATTGCACATTTGTTGGGTATTTTAGCATAAGATAAAACAATTATTAAAAACAAAAATGACACCACACAAATATTGACATATTGAATAGAATAAACTATGATACACTACACCATTTCAAAACAGGGAAGGGAAATTGTGAGAGGGGAGGGAAGGAGTGAGATAGAGAGTGCAGGGGAGGGAAAAGAGGGAGAAGGAGAGATAGAGAGCGAGAGAGAAAGATAAGGACAGGTCGAAAGGGTGGACGTTTTAATTCTTCATGTTACACTTGGGGCAGAATAAGCGCCATGGAAAACCAAAAGACAAGGGGAAAATCCAATCCTTTGATCTTTAAGGGGCATGTATCAAGACAAAAATCACATATCAACAAGAAGAAAAAATACATATAAAGGGAAAATTTAAAAAATAAATTAAAAAGCCAATATTATCACGCCACAATGTGGTTTGAAATAGTCCTAACAGACACATGAAGACTATCTAGCAACTAAAAAAAGGTGAGAGTGGGCCAGAAAAAAAATCAAACGCACACTATTTCTTTTTCACTCTTGTAAGATATGATTCCTAGAACATCTGTCATGGTGTCTGTGTGCTTAAAAAGATCTATAAAACATTCACTAACAAGCAGGAAGATTATTTTCTTCCTGTAGACCTATGTCAAAGACCCTCGCCTCCCATTTCTAAAATAATAATTTTAAAAAATATTTAAAATTTTAAAAATACAACAAAACAGCTACGGTGGCAAAATACGAGACAGCTGTGAAATTAAATGAGAAGGACTACAACGATATGAGGAAGATAAAAGATTTTTTTATTATTTAAAAACTAGCTAAACACACCAAACACGACAAACGCAGGGCAAG
This sequence comes from Melibe leonina, assembly GCA_031471865.1. NCBI lineage: Eukaryota > Metazoa > Mollusca > Gastropoda > Nudibranchia > Dendronotidae > Melibe > Melibe leonina. Next base: position 948 of record JAUEKZ010179829.1, on the reverse strand, counting down.
TCCATCCCTATCGGATACACGGACCAGGCTATGGATACCGTACCTTTGCCATTCCACACCACAACGGCATCGTAGGCCTGTCGGTTCGGGTGGATTCGGTGCTGGACTGCCTTCTTCTTATGCACTTCCCGTAGGCAAAAGAAGTTGAGCCAGCTGCAAACTATTGAATTCCAAGCGGCGTGACAAGAATACCAAGAAATGACATGTAATATGTAATGCACCAATGCAATTGACAGTGTGAATTAAGAGTAGAGTATAGCTAACGGATTCATATTTTTTTGTATTATTTGACGGTATCTTTTGTTATTTCGTTATTGTGTTTGTGTTGTCTGTCCTGAGGAAGGCTGAAATGTTGGCGTCATTTTGTCTTTGTCTCCCTTTTGCTTGTTCAATTATTACCTTTCTCTTCTTTAGCATAGACAACCACAGGCTCAGCAGTACATCCTCATATCAATATATATTATGTAGGTCTGATATATTGCAGTAGATGAATCATGGCAGCGGAACAGGAATGACATAATAGTAGTAATAATATAGATGGGTGCAAGCGGGTGGATTTGAAAAAATCTGCAGTCCACTCGAAATAGGCCCAATCAGGGCTATTTTGCCTGCAAGTATCCCTGAACCATACTGTTTAAAAAAACGGATGCCGGAGTTCGTTCTGCCGCAATATAGAGCTCCAACATTCATTTTATCAGCTTGCCTAAAAAAAACCCCAAAAAAACCCAAAATACCTGGCGGTCTGACACCAATGAATATATACTGAGAGTTTCAGGGTGTTTAACAACAGGTGGGGTCATTTCAGCGCCCAGGGGTATGTCAGGCGATCAAATAAATTAAAGACAAGACAAACGCATAACTCGTTATGAAAATCATTTCAAGACACAGTATATGGTAGTAAGGGGTAGACATGGCGGGTATGTGTGTGGAAAGGGATATGAAAGGGAT
>JAUEKZ010179808.1:0-13828 GCA_031471865.1 Melibe leonina | reverse complement strand
GATATTCTACCGACAATTGGATTCAGCTCTTTTGCAGTGGTAAAACTGAAGCTTCCTCGGTAGGTACCACTGACTCGTCATGTATTTCCATGGAAATACAAATACATATTGTCTATTTCTTCACGATTTATTTCACATGTAGAAGAGAGCAGTATGTGCATTTCGGTTCATGCCTCAGTCACAAAAAAATCGATCGCAATTGCTCTTTCCTTAAGAATAAACAACAAACAAACAAACAAAACAGACAAACAAACAAACGGATAAACAAATTAACTAGAAGACTTTATAATATTTATTATGTAAAAATGAAAACAAAATGATTGATCGATAATAATGAAAACGTAGTGTTTGTACTGTGTACTTTGTGGAATCGATCACTATTGATTCAAATGAGGTAAATGGGTACACAGTACACATACATTGTTACACTTGTATTTACTTATATCTAGCTACACACCACGTACGTCTGCTGCTGCTGTTGCCACACATTCAATTCACAATACAATGTTAGGTTGGGATCGAGGCCACGGTAGTGTAAGTGGACGTGTGTTAGTGTTATGGTGAACGTGTGTTAGTGTTAATAGTGAACGTGTGTTTTACACGATGAACGGGCCAACAACAACAAACTGCCTTGGTTGACACGCCCGAGCATGCATATTAATTCATCTGCCGACCGATGTGTTTGATATATCATACGCGTACCATAGCCCTTGACCTCAATAATTACTACACTACATATATACCTACGTGTAGACACAATATTGATGGAATTGGAGCGTGAACAGGGCAAGAAGAAGGAAGAATGGTTTGTTCTTTAGAATTTACATTAAATGCTATTCATTACAACCAACATACTATTTTCAAATCATCGGATGCAACCTATATGATTTTAATATGTATCACCATATCTATCAGCTCCCTATTCCGGGTTTGTTTTGGTTTTTACCCCTTTTTTAAAACTTTCGTAAATGTGTACCGGTACTGCAGTTTGATAACACATGTTTGTGAGTTTGTTTTTCCTCTTGCTGTTGTTTTTGTCGTGATTCTTCTTTTGTCTTGCCTGTCTTCTTAGACTCAATGATGCTATTATTGCATTGATACCCTTTTTCTTTTCTTGTATCTAAGGACAATCTCTTCGTGGGATAGGTGTGCAACTGTCTGAAATAGTTGCTTTCATCCTTTTTATCCCACAAATTTCAGGTCATGTCAATGGCGGCGCTTTCTAGACAAATTTGCCGATTATTTCAACCTTCTATAGTTAGACACAGTGCACTGGTGCTGGTCCAACCCGTCTTCACGATTTTTCTTATATTGCTGAGCGCAGGTGAGGCAGTCTTACTCTTATCAGCTTTTAAATTTATAGGTATGAAGAGGTCGGGATGAATGAGATATAAAAAAAATTCCTTCTAAAAGCATTTTGTCGAATAGTTTCTCGGCTTTTTATTGATATTTTTATTTGTTTGTAAAATTGTTGGTAGACTGGAATAGGTACCTATCTAAGTGTTCTTGTAGGTCTCTATCAAACTCAGACGCAAAAGTGCGTCCTTTATATATTCGTATCAAGCGCTATCAATGGTAAGGATCTCTCCAGTCCAGCATAAGGGCAGAAAATCATGAAAATAGATATTATAGGTCAAACTGATCGCTTCAAATTTCTGAGAGCCAAACCATTTCACAATTATAGATAGACTATAATCTAATAAAAATTAATTTTAATTCTCTCTAAATTTAGTGGACCTTATATTGTCTGAACTCTAACGTATTGGTGTAAAAACAGGATATGATTGGTTAACATACGTAATTAGTTGATAATATCAACCAATCAAATCCTCGCTCTCTGATCGACACGCGAAAGGAATCGTAGCCAGCCCTACACAGCTGTGCTTCTCAGCAAACTTCGTTTTCTCGTTCTCTTCGACGCGGTGTGTCGCCATTGTGCGCCCAGACATCTTCATGTTATTTCAATTTCATCGAGATTTATCGTTGGTGAATGTCTTTCAAAGGATTTTGAGGTGACACCTCACAGGACAACTTCTGTATAAACAGTTGCAGATTGTGTCCAGTGAATCTGGTAAGTATTTTGAGCAGCAATTCGAAAAATTTTACACGTTGTTCCCACCCAGTGAACACGGTTTTCAGTGGCAGGATGCTTGAGGCCTGTGCGCAACGGCTTTGCTGGGCACAGCTTTGGATTCTCTCTTGTTAAACTGAATTAACATATGGAGGTTACTTATTTAGGGTTATTATATGTGCGTCCAAATCCAAATTTCATGAAGCTTTTCAACGATTTCATAATGTTGAGCTGAAACCAAAGTTATCCCATAGACTAACCCTAACATTCCTAATTCTTGATTCTTTCACCTCTGAACACTGAACGGTTTGTTGTGTGTGGTGGTGACCCACTTTTGATGAAACACACAAAGAGGTGAAGCCTCGCTTCCTCGTCTGCCAAAACTCCCTCTTGGGAGTATTAAATTATAATTATTGGGCTGTACTGAATACTGTTGTGGGTTACTAGATGGATTAGTCTTGTATTGGTTTTCTAATACCCTTTTCAGAGTCTCCTTCATTGGCAGTGCACTTATTATCAACCAGCCAGGTTACCCCTCTCAACAACACAGTTGCTGTTGAAACCCGTGAAAGAAACAAATGGATCGATGGATTGTAGTGCAATGAGGCATAAGGATATCTATAGACTTGATGAATCATTTGATTAATTTAATGGAAAAGATATATATCTATGCACAATTTGAGGTTGCAGCTTCTCTTTAGGTCTTGAACTTCTAATGTTTGAGAGACAGGCTTCCAGAGACTAAACTACTCTTTGAGATAGGCCCTATACTGTGTGTGTCTCTCTATGAATGTGTAGACTAGGCTATGTTAGGTAATCAGACTTGATATATGAGATAATAAATTAAGGGTGAAAGATTTTGAGGGCCTGTTTAATATCTAGATTTGATAGCTATTATTTTCATTATATTCTGAACTTGTTGCAATTACTACCAATTTTTATGTGTTAATTTTGGAAACACTCGCCCGACCTCGGGTGCTAGCGATTTACTGGACCTAATTAGTCATAGAGCTATCTTAACCTGTACCCAGTCCATCTCATCCCTCTCCCTGCAAATGTATGCAAACCTGCCTCTGATATTGTCGTTCATGATTTGGTTCTGAGTCTGAACCTTCTGTATTTTAGTCTCATACTATTGTGTTTAATTGTGAGTTATTTGATTTCTTTGCAAAAGAAAAAAACCCAATCATATTGCTGTAATGGATGATGGCCAATATGCATCCTTATTTTATCTCTTCCTTTTAAAAAGATATTATATGTCCTCTTCTTTTGCCAATTGAGATTAGGCTCTAGATAGTACATTAATTCAACATTTTTTTCATCTTTTATGTAAAATAGTATATTTACCTCAAATTCCCATCTAAGTATTCACACTAATATCATATGAGCCTTACTTTATTTTGGTTGGCATTTCATTGATTTCTTTGAGAGTAATTGTGCTGGTATTAAAATTTTCCTCTTCTTCCCCCCTTTTTGTGTTATAGGATGAGAACTAAAATCACCTCAGGCCTGGTTGCTACCAGCGCTGATGGAAGCCCGAGTGTTCGGCCTCCTGTTCCTGCCAGCTGGAATCGATCCTCGTCAAATTCTGAAGGAGGAAATGAGGTAGAGGGCTCAGAGCCGAAGACAGGAGCCACAGCTTCCTCCCCACCAGTGCAATCCTCGAGGATGTCATCGGACCAGCTGGCAACAGACAAGGGGGAGTTGGATTCCCAGTCCATATATGGTATAAGTGATGTGAATTCCACCCACAAAGTTAACACCCCTGATGAATCTACTGAGAGGATTGTTACTGGGGATGAAAGTGCATGTAGTGTTGATGAAACGCCTAAAGAAAATCCCTCCCCTCCTCCTTCTAGCCATGACCCTAATAATACCATTGTTCATTCTAACAACCCCAATCAACCTGAGAGTGAAAATTCTTGTGTCAGCAATTCTGACTCCACTGTGCCTCAAACATTGCCTTCTGAAGTACTAACACATGTTACTGCTGAGGATCCGGGTGACATGGATAAGGAGATAGATGTAGAGTGTAGCCAGGATGTAGCAGATACAGATTTGCGTTCCGGCGGAATGGAGGATAAAGTCGTTGGTGCAGAGGTAACCAAAGCTTCCATGGATGTTTCTGCGAGTAAACAATTAATAGGAGAGTCCAGTGCAAAGAGCAACAAATCCAAGGAGCTTGACCGTGTTGCCATGACGATTGAAAGTGTAGCTGCTGGTGAGGGGGAACCCCCTGCGTTTCTATTTTTGGAGAGAAAGTACACGCCTCATCCGAACAGTAATATCTCTACATCCTCTGGAAGCTACAGTGAGTGAAATTTTTTCCTGGCATTTTTTGTTTACTTTATTATTTTTGTTTCATTTCAATACAAATGATTCTTTTTTGTAAAAGTAAGTCTTATGTAAAGCTATCTTTATTATGATCGTCATACCCATCTGCTTTTCATGTAGTCAACCTGCTTGTGTGCATTTCATTCAGAGTTTTTTTCAAGTCTTCATGCACAAGCTCTCTGCTACTTCCCAGTTAAAATATTTTTGACTCCTAAAGACAATTAATTTTTATAAAGTAAAAAAGAACTGGCATGTTGCATTGGTGAAAATAATCTTAATCTTTGAGTTAAATTTGGTTGAGATTTTTAAGCGTTCTGTTTGTAATTGGAATTTATATCAATCTTCAATGTTCCAGTAGCACAAGTCATATTATGACTTATTTATTGTTTGATGCTTTTCAACTCCAATGTTATGCCTATGGTTGTTGATATATCTACAGTATTGCTATTGTTTTGTCTTGCATGATTTATTTTTACTCACAAATGTAGTCTTTGAAGATGAAAGATGAAAGCCATATTTTTCATTTTCTCTTTTTTGAAGCTATTGTTTTCTCTCTTACACTTTGACTTCATTAATCTTTCAGGCTAGAGTTATAGCCTTTTTAAACAAGCCTCCGTCTCATTTTTGATCTTTAAAAAAATTAACAATTCTTGGAAGGCAGTTTGTTTTCAACACAAAGCCAAGGTTCTCTTTCTGTTTTTTTTTATCCTTTGTTCCTATAACTATTTCACTTTACTTTTTAAATTAAAGATGGAGTTTTGTTTCCTTTTTTTTCCTTTCCTCCTTGAAATTAAATTTGAAAGAATGGAGTATGTCTCTTTCTTTTGTCATTTATTCATGTTCTCTTTATTATTTGATTTATGATTTAGAGTTAATGACTGTTATCAACTTGAAGACACTATGCAATATCAAACATCATGAGTGATTTTCTTTTTTGTTCGTTTCTATTTTTCTTTAAAAAAAAAAATCTGCATGACTAATACTATTTTGGTGACACTTAAACCTGCCTGGCTGTCACAAAAGTCTTTCAGACTTGTATTAACCTTGTCATAATTAAAATTTAAGTATTTGTTATGCTTTTAGTAGAGCAATCCTCAATGATGATAAGATTGATTGATCTCAAAGCCAGGGCTTTGTAAAATCTCGCCCTAGGTTATATTGAAATTAGTTTTAAATCAGAATACCCGTGATTGATTACTTAAAAATGCCCTTCTTGTTATTTTCTTTAAGCAGTTGCTAGTTGTGTATTTTCAGCAAGCCCTTTTCAGGGCTCAAATTGTAACATCATTAGCAGGGAAGTTTTTTTTTCAAATTGCTGATTTGTCCCTCTTTACCTTTTTCTTCTTTGCACTGACAGTAATAATCTAGTCTTGACAAATCGGTCAGTTGATGGGATGAAGAAGATTTTGACTGGATATATATCAAACTGAAGTGGGTTGGGACCATAAATTAATGGACCCATAGGTTCATCAAAAAAAAAAAAGTCTGTTATCTGGATTGGCATGCATTATATTCTCACTCATTTTCTTCTCACTGCAAAAAATTGGGATTATCACCTAGCTATCTATGGTCTGCTAATCTATATCTGTTATGCAATGTATGTTTTTTTCATCTTCTTTTGTTTTTTACTGAAACGCCCATGGACCATCAGTATAGTCAGCACAATTGTTTGCATTCTACTAACATTGTTTGAAGCTTTTATTCTTCATTAATTGGAAATGCTCTAGAAAATTGCCTGTGTGAGTGATAGCGATTGTGTTTTTATACCAGAGTGCCAGTGAAATAAAATATAACTTTAGAAAATTTGAATACATATCTCTGAAAATTCATAGAAGTCCTGGAAAGATTTCTTGGCATATAGAAGTAGAATGATTTTTTTAGCAGTCTATGTAAGGCACTACTTGTGTGTTTATCCTAGAGAACTCTCTACCCTGAGCAGTTGATGCATGTAATAGTCAATTGATGATATCTACACCATGTCAGTTTTAACACTTTCACAGTGAGGTCTGATTCTAATCGAACTGAAACATGCAAAATCTTAAAAATGTACCTGTTTTTATACCAGATATACCAGATATATCAGCCTGAAATTCAGTTGATTGAAATATGATTTATCTGGTATAAGAACAAGTAAGTCATGAAGATTTTGGTGTCCTTAGCATTGAAAGGGTTAAAGCTGTCTGGACCCGGGGGGCAAATTGGACCACGGGGTGTTGTTAGTTGTGGAGTTAGTAGAAGAGGACACCTATAACAAACAGACTTGTGAATGATAAGCATCCTCTTGGGTCTCGATTTCTCGTTTGCTGAATCAATTACAGTAAAAATTTTGGCCCTATCGAGAACTATGTATATAACACACAAGGCAGTTCATTGTATCGATGTTTCTACAGTATATATGTGATAAAATTTGTGATTGTTCTTCAATAAATAGTCACTCCTGTGTAACTACCATACCACACTGAACAATTCCAAGCTGTTGAAAAATTGTAATTCAGTTGTAAGACTGTTCTTTTACTATCAAAATATATTACTAGATTTCATTTGCCTTAATTTTGCTTCTAAACTCATTTGCATGATTGTCGAAAATTTGACAAATGGAATAGTTGGTTGCATTTTTCTGATTTACCAAATCATCAAAAATTCAACCTGCCAGGGATCTTTTCTATGTTAAATTATATGTTTTCATACATTCTTATTGGTACTTCGGAATACAGCCATAGCCATGTGTATGTTTGTCAATTCAGTTCTCTTCTTTGGAGCCTGTTATAATCTTCTTATGTCTTGTCAGTGCATTCACATTTTTATCTTTTCCATCTTTTTACGCCTTTTTCAACAAAGCTTTTTTTTTCACCAATTAAGTGCAGACCAGTCTATTAATGATTAGGTTTTAATTTAACTCTTTGTTTAAAAAAAAATAGTGGATGGGATTGATTGAATAGTTATGTCAAATCCACTGAACATTTCCTCCTTACCTTATCATACACATTGAAATGCACGCTAGGTTTCAAATTCTGTAAAAAGTTTGAATGGGTAAGAAGTTTGTGGTCCCTAGATCTGCTTGAAGCTGTCTATGAGTCCTTATATTTGATGAGAATAAATTTTGAAATATTGTTTCGTTTTAATTTTCAAGATATTTTTTTTAACCACTATATTTTTTTTATCTATTGTCTTTTTCTCCCAAACATGATAGAAAATTGATTTTGGGGGAGAAGAAAAGGTTTTCCTGAATATTTTTGCAAAAAGTTGAGTTTCCTCTCCACAGAAAAGTCAAAAATGGAAAAGAATGCCACAGCCAGCGCGCGTCTGCCTGTGATTAGTTCGTTGTTGGCCCCAGCAGGTGTTAATTCCTCTAAAGCTGATATGCCGTCTCAAATGTCGTCTGTAAGTGTTATTATAAAAAAAAAAAGATCATTTTAAAAGGATAGAAGATGATAACAGTCATATAAACAATTTTGAATCACCAATTTAACCCCAGTGGATGCAGAGGTGCTATCTGGTTTGGCCTTAAATAGACAGACTGTTTAAGAAATGTTCAATATGATAAACGCTTCAGTCATTAATATTTTTATAAAGTTATTTTGTTTTCTTGTAAGTTTTTGTCCAATATTTATTGTACTTCATGTCTGTCTTTTCGGTCACGTAACTTTTGACCGCACAAAGAGTAATCTTATGTAGCAAAAATGTCATTCAATTACTCACTATTAGCTTGCAATTAGTGTGGACTATTCATATATATAAATATATACTGGTGAACATATGTGGTGTCTAAAATTGTCAGTTGGTGTCAATTAATGTAGAAATTAAGGCAATATGTATGAAGTGTCGTCTCCCAAAAGTTTAGTTAATTGAAAAAAAAAAGGTTGAGGGATGTTTCGAACTTCAATTATCCATTTGTTTTTCAATGTTTATATGTCATATTCTGTTGAATTTTGTATGCGTGTATACCCGTGTTTCAGTTGCCTGGGATACAGCACATTGCCTCAGGCAATGCCAGGGGTAATTCTCCTTCCAATGTGTTGCCTTCGGTTGCCCACTTCTTAGGGCCGGCCAAATCACCTCCCTCTGCCTTCACCCCTCACCAGAGCAATCCGGAAATGTATGGGGGACTCTATTCGTCCACTCCTCGGGTAGGGAGTGAGGCTGGAAAGCCAGGTATGTATCGGCAGGAAAACAGAAAATGAAGGCTCAACGTTGAGTTTGGGGTGTTTTTAAAATACGAAAATTAAAAAAAAAAAAAAAATTCTTTTGCAGGGGACATTATTCACCCACTGTCTAGCGTTAACTTAGTTTGTATTTTTGCTATCACAATGAGACTTACTGCAAATATGTGAGTTGGTTTGCGGGGCAGTATGATAAAACGGATGTGGTAAAACAAAGCATTTAGAACACTTTTAAAAGTTGACAAATTTTATGAAATTAAAAGATGTCTATCGGATCTAGATATTTGTCATCAAAATAAACTGTTCATATCATGTATCCTTAGCCATTTATGATTTGCTTTTTTTATCAAAGAAATATTTGATGTGTTCATGTGTCCCTGCCTAAAGACGTCCCGCTGCCCAATGATTTTCCCTGTTGCCGTATTCGTACCCAATCTTTCATTCCATTCTCTGCTGCACTGTCCTGTTTCTTGTCTCCTGTTTTGAATGTTGTCCTCTTCTGAAGTGTGGATATCAATCGATTGATGTTGCTGCCATGGCTGCTGTCGTAGCGCATTCCTCGTACACCCATATGTTGTACATAGTGGCTACTGACTTACTTACCACTATGCCATTATCATACACATATTATTGATGTTGTAGACTCTTCATCGTAAGGCCGCTGTGTGATATTCCTTGTGCTCCTATGATGGGATTTATGTTGTACCCCATTCACTTGTGAAGCCTCTCTCTCTCTCTATCTGTTCTGTCATGAAGATGTCATTTTTAATTTAGCGATGTCCATCTTCGTCGTCATCATCACAGAATCACCACCAACCTTGGCACCTAAATATGGAAAAGTCATAAAACGAAAAAGAGTCCCATGTCATGTGGTTATGATGTCATGTTCTGTACCTTAGTAGTCGTAGCTTAGTGGTCATTCATACTGTGCATGGATATCCTTCGGCAGACTGAGGGGCATGCTTGTCGTCTTGGTGGAGGCTACTACTGCATTTCTTGCCATGCATTTATTGTATCTTATATCATTAAAGTATTAATAATGTCACTTAAATGCAGTGGTATAATGTCTGTACTTCTTACCCCAGACTGTATTAATTTGCCATAAATTCCAAATTTTCGCAGAATTTGAACGTTTTTGGGGTTCTTTATTTTTTAAAATTATTTTTTAAAGATTATTTTCTTTTTTTAAAAACATATATTTTTGGTATCATCCATCTTTAGGTTGAGTTGTAGTGATTTTTTTTGGTTGATAAAATATTACAGATTGAAATAAGTTTCCTTTTTTCATCCAATTACATATTCTGTAGTATCTTTCTCCTGGCAGCTGTTTTTTCTTCTGTGGTACTGAAACATTTCTTTTTTTGAATTCAAGAAGTCATGCTCTTGCAGACTGATACAGTAGATAAAACAGTTTATGATGTTGGAAATGAATTCTTATCATTGAATAGATCAATTTGGCTAGTCTTCTTTTCTTTCTTTTTAAATTTTTTTAAAAATTGGGTTCGGTCAGAGTTCAAGTTACAGAATTACTTATCAGGCAAAGATGAAAAGCGCTGTTGGTTTAAGTTGTATCCCTTTATTCCTCTCCTTATTATTCTGGTATGGTTACTGGACAAGGTTTCTTGATTTGTTGTATAGATGTCGATCAAATGAAATTGAAGGGAAACTAATACTTTGGTTGCGTCTGTTTTGGCAGTTAGTAGTTTCGTTTGGTCACATCTCCGGTTTCATGCTTTTTATTCATTTCCTGTCATCTTCTCGGCTTTTGTGGATCATTGCTTGCGTAACCCCCTGGAGAGGTTGTGGCCGGGCAGTTCAAAATGACATGGTCCATGCCTTGTCTGATGCTTGGGAAGTTTGGAGATGATTTATATCCCCAATGGCATTTGATGGGCTAGGAGTCCTCTACTTCTTGTGGTACTGTTGGATCTTTTCCTTTTTCTGGTGTCTCTATAACCCTTTCACCGCCGGCTCTGATTCAAACCAAACTGAAATATACAAAATCTTGAAAATGTACATATTATTATACCAGATAAATCAGTTTTCAGTGAACTGACATATACCAGTTTTCTGAAATCTGATTTATCTGGTATAAGAACAGGCAAATCTTTGGGAATATTTTGGTGTCCTTAGCATTGAAAGGGTTATTTTATTAATACGTGATAGGTTTTTTTTTTTTTTAATGACCAGTTGCACAAATATACTTTGGAGGTCTTGGTATTAGGGTCCTGTATGTTTGATTACCTCGCATGCTTTTCTGTCCATGCATGGAGTTTGAGGTTGTCCTGGACTGAAGAATTTCACCTCTTTGTTTTCAGCATAGGCGTAGATAGGTTGGTTTACTTTTTGTATTTGAGGTGCAGCTCTGTTCTGTTGTAGCTAGCAGTGATTGGAGTGGTTTCTCTCATGAGCAATGAAGGAATCTAAGGATGATATTTAGTTTCAATTATCCGCTGGCAAATTGGAAGTTATTTTCTTTCTTTCTTTAATTGGTCAAGTTGTTGACTTTAAACTTCACAGACACGTCATTGCATTGTTATCCTAGTGAAAAAATTTATTGTTATGATTATAAACTAGTATAAGGTGTTTTTTTCCCTTTTTTTTCTTTTTCCCTTCATGGTATTTATTTTTTCCGGTCTATATATTCTCTTCTGCAGAAATTTCCCACCTGGGGAATCAGTACCCTGGATCTCACGAAATATCTAGCTCATCATCCCACAAGTCTAAGAATAACCGGAAAAGTGTCACCCCTGCAGGTCTCCGGCTAAGCCTGGCTGCTTCAGAAGAGCTCCCTGACCCTTTGCCTATTCCCCAGTACTCTGATAAGGTTTGTGGTCTTATCAGATTTTTTGCCAATGAGAAACGGTGCCTGAATTGGTAGCAATGCATGTCAAAATATGGGTTTGGTAGTTCGGTTCATTCAGGTCGTGCTTGGGTTTTTTCCTCAGAAGAAAGGAAATTTACTCGCATTGTTTTACTTCACCTAGGAGCTAAATGGGCACTCATGGTTGGGTTGGAAAAAGTGATTGCTGATAGAGCAGCGCCCTATCTAGAGGATGGCAGATATTGTCCCTTGCTGACCTGACAAGGAAACAGGGATTAGCTTTGGCTACTCTATGGTTAAGAAGGCTCTTTATAGCTTGCTTACTTCTGCCAAGTGAGTGCGCAATTTAGCATCATCAGTTATTTCCTCGAGCTTGGAGCAAACTGTGATTTTGAAATCAGTAAATGTTTGAGTGATGAAAAGCATATGATGTGACCTGTCATCATGGTGCAGTACTCAAAGTACATCTTGGATAAGCTGAGCTCCTCTCTCCATCTTTGAGACTAAGACTTGAATCTTTTAAAGTTTTCCTTGTTTTCAAAGTGAAAGGGGTAACTTGGCTCTACCAGCTGTACCGTGTGTATCAAACTGTCTCGATGGGTCACATATAAGGCAAGCCTTTGCAGCCAGCTTTTTTTTCTAGCATGTGCTGGTAAAGGGAATTACAGGAACGGATGAAATTTTTTTACAATGCGTTATTTACATCCAGCTGTGATGACACACTGTAAAAAGAATTTCCTATTGGGACAAATAAAGTTTATATTAATTATTGTTATTGTTATATTAAAATTAAAATACACTCTACTACGGATGGTTGGGAAAAGCCTTAATTTGTTTATTTAAAAACATTTTTTTGCTCATTGAATATTTTGTACATGACTTCCATAGGTTATGAGAGCCAAGCAAATGGGGACGATTGCGTTTGATCGTCCGACAGTCCTCCGGGAGACTGTTCAGTTTTACCTCCAGTACAAGCATTACTGGAGCAGTCATGACTACGATCGCATATCAAACTTGGTGGTGGAGCTTTTCCCAGAATTCAAAGATTCTGAAACGCCTGGTGTTCCTGTTAATGTGAGTGTCGTGAGTGTCGTTCTTATTACTGTACTTTTTTCCCCTGTAATTTTCTCCCATATTTAAAAGAAATGTGGAGGATTTTACTTTGCAAAAGTCAGTTGATTTTATAAACTTGCAAATTATGAAATTTGTGGTAAAAACGATCTGTCAGATTTATATGGATCAATTGCTATGTCAGGGGCGATTTCTCAAAATACTACATCTTCTAAATTAAAAAAAAAATTTCCTTAAAAAAATTCTTAAATATTCCTAGATATTTTCTCTACCCAGATCACTCTGGTTCTAGTGAAAGTTCATTTTGTCCTTTTTTATTACTTCTAATTTACACAAGTAGGATCAATCGAGTATATCTTACCTTTTATTTCTTGATCCGGCTATATTGAGGAAAATGATCGTCCGTAATCATCAGCTAGCCTCTAGGTACTGAAAGACATCTAGTAGACTAAGCATTTTTCATACTTTATCAAATTTAGTATATTAGACTTGTTTTTACTGGCAGTTTCCAGCAAGGGAGAAACTGAAACTGATAGTCAGTAATAATATCCAAACTGGTTTCTGAAGTTACCGAAAGACATTTTAGTAATACTTCTCAATAATGTGACTCTGAAATTTTCCTTACTTTATTAAACGTATTAAAATTGGTTTGTGCTGACATATTTTTCTTTTTTTTCTCTTTCTGTGTCCTTGATTTAATTAATCACTGAATTTTTAAACTTTTTACATTTTTTTTAAAAATTCAGAAACGAATACGGACGGATTTGTCAATGTACGCCCGAAACTTCAGGCGACGGGAAGTGTCGCAGAAGAAGAAAGATGGCACCCCCGCGTCTGACACGGAACGAGATATCAAGAGCGAGGGGGGCACGCCCACCGCTGGGGCCAAAACGTTTCAACATTCCCCTTCCCCGACCTCTGGATCCCTGGCCTCCAGCAACCCCTCGGATTTCTGCAACGAACTGCTGACTGCCGCAAGCATCATCGAGAGTCAAAACTCAACTGCCCATGCTAAAAATGACGAAAGTAAGTTGGTGTTGTGTTAACAGTTATTTACTATTCTAGATCACAATGTATTGTTTTAGTGCTTTAGATTTTCTTTGCTATTTTTTGTTTGTTTGTTGACATTTGTAAAAATTTGAGAATGTTGTGATGTCTTCTTTTTTTTTTTTATTTACTCAATGGCATATTGGGCCACTTTTTGTTTCATGAAATATACTCTTTATTCTTCTTGAGGGAATATAATATAGTCTTAAAAGGTGTGTGTCCACTGGTAGGTTTTGGAAATGGAAAAGGCTTGGGTGTTTCTATTGGTGCGATTGAAACACCCAAGACTTTTCCATTCTATTTTTCTATTCCTAAAACCTA